>QFEW01000930.1:0-18425 GCA_003316525.1 Termitomyces eurrhizus
AGCGCTAGCATAACAGCGGGAGGTGACTCTGACCAAACCCTGATCAGTACTGAAAGGAGTTAGCAATTGGCGCTGTCAATCACCGAGGCATCTCAATCAGAAGTCTAAAAGGATCAATGACGACGAGACAGGATACATGCAGACCCGACATTTAAATCTATCAAAGAATGGTACAATGTTTAGCGCCGGAATTAGCGCTCACGGCGTCTGTCGAGGATTCCCCGACCATACCCCGGGATGGCATGGCCAATTAAATTACATCAAAAAGTGAGCAAACTCGTACCACTTCTAAGTAGTTTTCGAGTCGCCGTTGGTCGCCGTCACCCATGTGCTGCAGGTCGCCATTGACAGGTGGCCGTTAGCTACAGTCACGAAGAGAGGCGCTAATTGATAGCGCCGTCAATGGACTTATTTTGGAAATAATGTAGCGCATAGTATAAAAACTAGCTACTTGCCATGTATATAACAACGAATCATAACCTCTTGAGCACCGAGTTACACTTAGCGTTCAAATCGCACTAGCGTTGCCTGACTTTGTCACCAAGTTCGGCGCTAGCTTCGTCTATCTCGTCTTCGTCGTTTACGGTGCCACCTACGGGCACGCTACGCTGCGCTATTCGTTTATTTCTCTATAACTTCTCCTAAACTACGACGCTTACCACTTGCTAGGTAGCACCCGAGGCGCTATCGTCTAGCGCATCACCCCATCACCTCTGCTCGAGCACACCGGGACCCTGCCGGGACTCCTCACAAACCCGTACGCCAGGCGCTGGAGACGGCGTTGTACTGCGTATACGTCCAGCACACCCAACCACAGTTGGCGTCATCAACGACGACACAGGATATACTTATACCCAACAGCTAGACTTGTCAGGAACTAGTACAATGAGTAGCGCTGACATTAGCACTCACCGTGTTTGTCGAGGATTTTCCGACCATACTCCGGAACCGCCTGACCAATTGGAGTTATAATAAAAGTGAGCAGACCTATATAAATTCTAAGTCAATATAGAGTTGCTGTTGGTCGCTGTGGGTCATAATGCCGTTAATCGCCATCAAGCATGTGCAAAAGGTCGCTGTTGACAGGTCACCATTAGAGGGAACCACGAGGAGAGGTGCTAGGAGATAGCGCCGCAGATAGACTTTCTATCTTGGCAAACACGGTAGCACATAGTATATAAGATAGCTACATTACATGTAAATAACAACAAATCATACCCTCTTGAGTCCCAAGTTACTCTTAGTGTTCAAACTGCATTAGCTTTGCCTGACTTCATCACTAAGACAGACACTAGCCTCGTCTATATCGTCTTCCTCGCTTACGGTGCCACCTATGGGCACATTACGCTGCGCTCCTTGTTTTTCTTCTATATCACTGCTTAAACTAAGACGCTTACTACCTACTAGGTAGCACCCAAGACGCTGTAATCTAGCACATCTTCCTACCACCTCTGCTTGAGCACACCGGGACCCTGTCAGGACTCCTCAAAACTACAAACGCCAAGCACTAGAGACGGCGTTGTACTGTGTATACATCCAGCGCATCCAACCACAGTTGGCATCATCAACGAATTTTATCATTTTCTGATCATTCCTAATATTTTCACTGTCAGGCAGGCAGAGCTCTCTTAACCGGAGCAATCCGTAGAAGCCAGTAAGAATGAGAGTTGTAAAAAGTAGGTCGTCATGGTCGGTTGTTGGGTGAACAGAGTTTACGACATGCAGTTGATCGTCTCGTGATAATGGTAACTTCCTGTTAATTGGAGATGACTTCATCTGCATACATTCTCTGAGAATATTCTTGATCAAACTTGAGTTCCTAATTTCATGCATGTGTGGGTAGTAGACTTTGAGCTGATTGCAGATTCTGGCAAGGTAGGTACAAACTGATCTTGGTTCAATGTGGTGTGATATATATACCACATAAAAAGATAAAGTGTCTGATGTCAGTTCAATGTCTATATTGTGTAATCGGATGAAGTTTAGGTAGGAGTTCAATGCTGAACAATAAGAGATGTAAGTGCTTCCATCAATAAACATACCAAGTGCAAGAGACCATTCTCTAACGAGTCTCTCATGCAACCAGGCAACCCTTGTCGGCTGCCTGGATTTGACAGCTGATGGGATCATTTTTGCTTTGCCCCCAGCAGAACTTAAGGGGGTTGAAAAGACTCAATCTTGAGTGAAGGAAACATATGACGTGCTTCAGCAAATTTATGTTGAGAGACCAGGTCTGTGATGTGATTTTGCTCCCCAGGAATAAAGCGGACCTTGAGATCATGGTCACCCTCAATTATGTAGTCAACCACGTGTTTAAGAAGTTTGTTGTACCTAGGTAGCGTGTGCATAGAGTTAAACATTGCAACCATATTTGAGTTGTTGGTGTAGATAATTATTTTAAGGGGATGGCATGCTGAAGCAACTATAAAGGAGAAGGCTGATGCCACTGTAAGAGCCTCTAAGAAGAATATCAGGTCCTGGGGCACTTCCAAGAGTGCAGGAGCATAGAAGGCCCAACGAGTGTGTGGGTACCAGAAAGCTAACCCCGTGAAGCAGGCATCTGACTTAATGATGAAGTCTGCCTCAACCTCATTTCATGCCATTGACTTTAAAATTCTTGTTCCATTTGATTGTTCCATGTGTGCTATACTCCATAGTAAGTCAGCTCTTATGGCTTTGTTTGACCAAATTTGGGCATGGGGACAGTCCCTGACAGCATTCAATTTTGCGTAAATGTTTGCGAGGCATGGGGTGAGAAGCAGAAATATGTTCAGCCCCCAGTTTACCCAGTCTGTGAGCCTTTGCCAATTTCTTTTGGTGAAATATTTTGATTTTCCTTTTGGGGATTCTGCAAAATGTTTCATTTTGGCGATGAGATCATTCTTTGCGTCCTTAGGTAAGGTCATCTTCATCTTGTTAGAATCCACTTCTATGCCAATTATCACTAAGGGTGTGCCAAACACTTGCTTCTTTGGCTTGTGAGGGACTCCAAGTTCATCCCACAGCTCCAAAAGCTTGCATTGATTTGTGGGCAGAACAGACACTATTTAACTCAAATCTGTGTTCAGGTAGGTCATTTAGGATGATCCTCCCTTCTGAAAAGATGTGCTTACCTAGAGAATGGTTGTCGAGGTGAGACTCCCTTGGGGATACATCTCACTTGCAACTGCTCTCAAGAAGTTTCACATGACCACAGGTAACCTCTGAGATGTCCTCATTGGTTGCATAAAAACACTTGTTTTAATAGCCACAAGATGGATATCCACTGCTTCTACATATAGACTTTGCATTAATAGACTTCTGTTCAGACTATTGAAGGGCTCACACTTGTCTGAATGACAGCTAAAGAACCAGAGCACTTCAAGGGCTGAGAATAGTATCAATAAATAGTGTTGAAAGAGTAGAAGTAGTAAGATAAAAGAATGACAGCAGAAATAAGAGAATGAAGGAATGAAGAGTGAAAGCAGGAAGAAATGAGGAGTCCCCTGACATTCACAGTCAGACAGCCAGACTAAGCATGTCAACTAGAAACTAGAACAGTACTTCTGTCTTTTCTGCAACAAGTGCCAGGATGACTAGAACAAGTTCCTTCTAGAAGCAGAATTCCAGTATAACAACCATGTCTACTCATTCATGCAGGTATCCTCATTCTTTCTCAGCACAGGCTGGCACCTCTGGATGAGCTTTGAACCATGTATGTAGCAGTTAGAGAATGAGTCTGTCAACAATTTTGTCAACCAGATGCAGAAGGTGCAAGAGGAGACAAAGGCAGTGCTCATCAAGGCTAAGGACAACATGGCTTGGTACTATAATTGAAGATGGACTCCAGCCTCCATGTACAAGCCTGACAACCAAGTCTAGCTAGATGCTTTGGACATTGCAACTATCTAGCCCTCTCAGAAACTCTCACACCAGCAGCTTAGGCCATACACAGTGGAACAACAAGTAGAGCCACTAGCTTACCAACTTCAACTACATGCCAGAATATGCCAGCTCCACCTTGTCTTTAACACAGTCAAACTCTTGCCCACCTTAGACAACCCAATATCTGGACATTGAGCTCTATTGTGTCTGCCATCAGTCCTTGCAGAGGATGGCCCAGAGTACAAGGTGGAGAAGATCCTGGACAGCTGTATCTTTTACTACAAGCTACAGTACAAAACTGGAGTTTTCAAAAGTGAACAGTGTTTCTATAATTTACATTTGAAGCTTCAGTGCAAAACACTGGGGCTGAATATGTGCTTGGGCATATTTAGAACTCTGTCCATGTGGATGGCTCAGGCCATTAGCCTTGCAGTACAATGTGTTTATAGTTGTCCTAGGTATTTACCATTCTTTGCACAGAAAATCATTTGTCTAGCTATTTTTTGATATGGAAATTCTAGTATTAACTCATGTCAGATGCCCCATTTTGAATTTAAAAAGATCTTAGCTTACTTTATTTTGTGATGAACTTTAAACTATTCTGGCTCAAACTTCTTCCCTGCAGAAACAAATCTAAAAAAGAAATGGATACTATTAGTGCAAATTGCACTCAATAATAGTAACAAGCTCAAGGTTTCTGCTACACATTTCATATTTAAGTGACATATACTATGTATAAAGTACTTTCAGTTTGCATTTTTCTGCACTTACTTTCACTTGATAAATAACGTGTTTCTGAATCACGTGCTGTGTCAATCTCATCACGTGTCAAGGACCAGAGTAGTGTCTGCCAGGCCCGAAATATAGCGTATTTATATTTGAGGCCCAGATTGATTTTGGACAAACATAGAACTCCCCGGGGCCTACAGCGCCATGATGTATACATTTTAATGCTGGGTGCACTTGATGACAAGAGAAATTGCACGGACTGCATCGGGCTTTGGGATCCGAACAGATGACAATGCGGAGACGAAGGGTAAAAGAGAAAGAATGGAGGGAAAATGTGCACTGACCTGTTGGTTCGGCAATATTTCTTATACAGAAATATCGTCCATCCGGAAAGCAGACGTGTTAAAAAGTCGTGTTTGTAAACTATTCCCCAAGACTTAAAAATATTAGAAAGGTAGTTTCTTCGCTTTCGTTGAATTGTAGACTTTGAGTGGATTCGGCTTTCTCTTGTGATAATACTAGCAGACCAATGTGGGTCACGTCAAGAAATCATTCAAAACGGAACGTAGACGTACCGCCTTGTAATTCCTGATACGCCGAGCCATATCCCGCATGAGAATCTTCTTCTTCTCGTCCCGAGCCGCTTTGAGCCGTTCCCACCTATGCCCTTTGAACATCCTCTTTTTCGCCGCATACAATCGTGTCCCCAGCTCAGCACCTGGAACATCCTTCACCTTAGGTTCGCCTACCCAGCTAATAGGATTCATCCACGTATTCTCCAGGCTCTGCTTCCACTTGATCTTATCGAATGGCCCTGCCGGAAAGCCTTGGCCCTTCCATCCACCAAACTGCTTATGCGCCAGATTCTCGGCAGCTTTGTCGAGGCCGGAGAGTCTGGTATTTTTAGGGCCTGGCGGGAGGAGGTATAGCGTGTTTGACGCCTTTGCTTTCTTCACAAGATCAGCCTGGCGTCTAAGGGATATCGTTGGTGGAGCCCATCGTCCCGTAAGAGGATTTTTGTGAGGTACGAATGGGTTAGGTAGTCGGTGAGGTGTACTTTGCTCGCTGGCGGGCGCAGGAAGAGGGCCATTGTGTATGATATGTGATTGGAGACTCGCAAGCTGTTTGATACGAAATAATCTGACGGCCTTTGCCCCCGCAGAAAGACCTGTAGACATTGTCTCGAGGTCGTCGTTTGAAACCAAGGTAGAAATTGGTTATTTAGTTTCTGTCCTCGAGACAAACAAACAGGCTTGATTTGCGATAACTCTTATCTCTTCTCATTGTAAGTCGTTACTGCTAGAATCTGTACCACCAGGACCTATTCATACACAGACACCAGTCAGTGTCTAATCCTCGGTCTGTCTTGTAAGCGACTCTATTTCTGTACCTATTAAATACACAGACACCAGTATCTAATCTAATCGGTACAGTTAATATTCGTGCGTAAGTTAGTATGTGCGATGTAACTCACCCTCAGTCTGTATTGTAAGCGACTGAGGGTGCTCTTTCTTGGTAGCTAGTATACATATTGTGGTCTTGTCCTTTGTCCGCATTGTCATAATGAAGTGTGATATTAGCGAGGGTGAAATGTGACGGGGTGACGTAGTGGCACGCTCACGGTGTCCATTGCTTTATATTCTAACAGTTACACAAGTGTATCACCTCTCCTTTCGCCTTCCATACGAGCAGAGTGACTTCCAAACTGCATTGCTCGCTTTTTACGTCTACTGGCCTCGACTAGACCCAACTTCCAAGCAGCCAATCTTAAAAGCATCTTGTCACCGAGGCCCACTTCCAGTCGAGGATCCATTTTGTAATGTACTGGAAGACTGGCAATAAAGTTGAGAACTGTGAGAGACAAGAATGGGTGACGTGTCTCTTTACCATGGGACGAAATGACCCGGTCATCTCGCCCCAGGTTTCGAAATGGTATGCGGTCTATCTCCAATTGAAGCTTTACTTCCACTGTCAGTTGTAATCTTCCAATAATGATTCACTTGTATGACATACCTCTTCTATGACAGCCTGCCACCCACCAGAGTTATACGCTGATCGATGTCTTCCATATCCGCCAAGTAATTCGTCAGAGCCAAGTCCATTAAGGAGCACACGTGCCGGGCTAGTATAAGGTATTGCTTCGCCATCTGGAATGATCCGCACTTGACCTTTGCCCCTGGAGGCGAAATAGAGGGCAAGTGCTAGACTCTGTCATGGGTTTTAAAATCATCTCGGCCGGTAGGAAACTTAACTTACTAAATCCATGACCGTACGTCCAGGTAACATCAAAGATTCTACGATCTCCCGTGCGCCTTGCGATTCCTGTTGAGTAGTGAGATTTTAGAGAGAGCTGAAGGACCGTGTCAGTCTTATCACGCACATTGTATGGAACATTGATCTCGACCTGCTGAAGTTAAGCCTAAACTACACGCTAAGAATCGTTATAACCATCTCACGAAGTTCCAAGAACGTTCTGGGCATAAGCGCCTGAGCTCTTCCACCTCATGAAGTCCAGTCACCCGATCGGGAACGTTATATGGTTTGTAAGTGTCTCCTTCCACGTAGGGGACAAATTTTTTCTTGTACTTTTGCCTGCCGCCTGTATTTCCCTCCGCTTGCAGTCGAATCTTCCGTGGGTTCTCAAAAGCAACGTTGAGTAGATCAATGGGTTCGTCGAATGAGATGTGCCTTAATGATTGTTAAAGTATCCCGTTAGAAAAGTTCATTTCCGAGACAGACCTATGAGCGAGGTAGGTTATCACAGTCGAGTCTATACCTCCGCTGAATAGAACGGCTACACGTGCCTTCCCTTTCGATACCCTTATAATTTTTATCAGAGCGTGCTTGAGACTATCAGAACCAACTTACGACTTCTGCGGGATGTTTTGAACCTGTAGCATAACGCTCTGATCCAGATAGTGAATTAAATCGTCCACAGCTTTCAGAAGATGATTTGGAATGTGTGCAAGGGACTCCATGGTGGAATTATCATTTACCGGCGGCACAAAAGTATTGACTTCGTTCGGTTCCGCCTGTATTGCTTGACTATTGACTAAGTGCCAACAACCTTCAACTTTGATTACTCACGAAAGGAGCTACAGGTGCGTCCAGGTCAAACGAACGACGAGGCAAAGGACTTAGGCGAGATACAAAATCTCTCTGGAACTAGTCAAAAAGATTGAAAGAGTGCTCGCTGAAATCTGGATTGACAGACTCACGTCACCGAGAGGCTCCAAATCCAGATAAAATATAGATCCCGTTGAAAGTTCTTCAAAGTCGCATCTTGGATCGATCCCGGCTGAAACAGATGCAAGCAAGAAATACGGCAAAGATGGTGAAGGTTTGTGTATCAGGAGTGAACGACGTCCAAGGGGGTCCCTCCCGAAAAACAGGCGTCGAGATTGAGACTGATGGGTTCTTCAGTGCCAGAAAGATTTAGATGTTAAACCTTACTTGATAGTAAACGAAGGCGTACCTATGAACGAAGTTCGTACGATCAGTAATTATTATCTTTGATCATATCGCGAGGCTTACGGTCCCTCAATGCATCCAAATAGATCTCGTATATCTTCCATAGTATCTGTTTTGCGTAGCTCGCTGAATAGCCGAACGCCGTCGTTCTCGTGTGCCGGGATCTATCTACAAGCTTCAGAATACTGGTCTGTATGGAGGAACAATGCTGACATTCAGGATTCCGTCGAAGATCTATAAGTTCAGTTAGTGAATTCATAGGAATATATGTAGTTGAACTCGCCTCGCCGTTCCAACAGAGTACATCACCATCCTTCCGGTGCGGTTGTTCAACGGGACCATCCCCTCTCAGTCGCAATTCGGACGCGTAAAAGTCGAGAACAAGTGTTTTTAATCCAGCTACCTCAGGTACTATGGTGACTTCGTAGTGTCCTTGCGAATCTGGGCCTAGCAGATTGTTCACAAGCTGTGCGCAAAAGATAGTTCTGACAGACCTCGCGCTGCATTTATCACTCGAAGCTTGTGAGTCAGGTCGACAAAATCTACATCGGCATCGGTGGCACGAGCAGATACGAGAATTCCACACATGGAAGACTTATGTCACAAATCTGTCGATCACATCGATTACATCTAGCTTTCAAATTTTCAAGTCTGACTGACTGAAGTATCTACTGTTTGGATGATGGTAATCTCAACACATTTAACATAAACATCCATAAATCTATGTGAAAGTGGTCTGTTTACACATTCTGTCCTGTATCAAATCAAGTGTTGTAAGTGGAGGCAGAGACGTTTCCACCACGTCCTGTCCAATTGACGTCTAGCAGAGAACGTTAGCAGAATTACCTCCGAGGTGGAAGTACGTACGAATATCCTCGCCGGACTTGAACCTCGGATTCTCCTTACCAGGAAGGACACGGAAGGTGTGGGCACCGAAATAGTCACGCTGTTTTATGTGGTCAAGCCAGATGCTTCAGATTCCATATACTTCATAAATGTACCTGAGCCTGGAGAAGGTTGGCCGGTACTATTTCGCTGCGATAGCCGTCAAAGAAGGCCAGGGCTGTGCTGAAAGCAGGTGTTGGAATTCCCCAAAGAACTGCTTGAGCAATGACACGCCTCCATCCTGGCTGAGCGTTGTGCATAGCTACAAAAGAGCATCAATCACCAAACATCAAATAATTGCAAAATAGGTGACCTTTATTGAAGAAGTCATCGAACAGTAGAGACTCCAACTCGGGATTCTTCTGGTACGCGGCCGTAATATCACCAAGGAAGACGCTCTACATCGATTGAGCTGTAAGGAGCGAACGTGTAATATCTCAAGCGGCGGACCTTGATAATGCAACCACCACGCCACATCTTCGCAATGCCAGCGTAGTTCAAGTTCCAACTAAGCTAAGAAGATTGTCAGGAACTAGGTTGATAAAGAAGTGACATTTTAAAATCACCTCTTTAGCGGTCTCCCTCATAAGCATGAAGCCTTGAGTGTAGGATATAATCTTGGAGGCATACAAGGCCTGCTCAAGGTCATCAATGAACATTTGCTTGTCACCCCGAAAAGGTTCCTTTTGAGGTCCAGCTAGGACCTTGCTAGCACGAACGCGCTCCTCCTTAATGGCGGACAGACAACGAGCAAAGACAGCCTCTCCGATCAATGTAACTAAGAAAAATCATAATAGACAAAAAATCCAGAGTATAAGAATCAACTGACCAGCAGTTCCGGCTTCAAGGGCAGCGATGGCGGTCCATTTTCCGGTCCCTTTCTGACCGGCCTTGTCGAGAATCTTGCTGACAACATGCTCGCCATCGTCATCCTTGAATTTAAGTATATTTGCAGTGATTTCGATAAGGAAGGAATCAAGGACGCCCTTGTTCCACTTCAGGAAGATATCAGCGATCTCATCATCCCCAAGAACAAGACCACGTTTGAGAATGTCGTAAGCTTCAGCAATAAGCTGCATGTCACCGTATTCAATTCCTAGATAAACACTTAACACTTATTTTTATTAAACGCGTCCGTCTACTCACCATTATGAACCATTTTTACGTAGTGTCCAGATCCGGTCTCGCCAACCCAGTCGCAGCAAGGCTCGCCTTTAACCTGAGCAGCAGTCTTTTGGAAAATGTCCTTGATTGCAGGCCAGGCGGCAGGGGAACCACCAGGCATGAGGGATGGTCCATAACGAGCGCCCTCCTCGCCACCCGAAACGCCAGATCCAACAAAGAGCAGGCCCTTGGACTCAAGCTCCTTTGTGCGGCGAATGGAATCAGGATAGTGGGAGTTGCCGCCGTCGATTATGATGTCTCCTTGTTCAAGATGCGGGACAAGTTGAGCAATGAAATCGTCTACTGCAGATCCAGCCTTGACGAGGAGGATGATCTTGCGAGGTTTCTTGAGCTTGGAAACGAGCTCAGCAATGGAATGAGCACCCTGAACTCTGGTGCCTAAAACTGTCATGTAAATAATCTCGCGTAGATAATCAAGAAGGAAATCTAGCACCTTTGGCCTCGTTCGCGAGAAAGTGGTCGACTTTTGACGTAGTACGATTGTACGCTACAACGGTAAACCCTTTATCGTTCATGTTGAGGATTAAATTTTGACCCTGCAGTGCGTTGACTAAATTGCTCAGTATATCGATGTAGATATACTATACCATGACGGCGAGGCCGATAAGACCGATATCTCCACTTCATGATATCTATATGAGCGGGACAGTATGGATAAGAGAGGATAGACGTACGTGGCCATGTTGATATGATGAATGAGAGGTGATTGTGGTGTGGAAAGAATGGTTCAAGAAGACAGGAGGGTATTTCAAACACCGGATGATGACGGACTTTGTGGACAATCAGATTGGTCATCCTTGATCTATTCGGAGATCGAGGTAACAGTGCAAACGGATAGAGCGAGGTTCGTTTGGCAGACATACTCGGGTTAGCATGAAGCTCTGCCAATAAGTGGGCTGGATATGAATTTGATGCTTATTAGCCCCCTGAACCAGCCTGAACTAAGCACATTGGCTAGACGCGAAAAGAGTAAGTCAAGTATGTATGTCGCCTGAGCGGACCAGAGCGGGCCGGCCGGCTGTTGTCAATCAGACCTGATTCGGACTTTTGTGTCCATACCCATTGGTATGATCATATACCCTAACGCATGCCTTCTGTGTATGGCACAATTGGCGCCAAGATCGATAACCTCTTGCCAGCGGACGGCATAACTTCTGGTATCGTTTGTGAAGGATGGATGCTGAAGAAACGAAGAAAAAGGATGCAAGGTATTGGTTTCAACGTGACCCATCATCCCTTTTGACTTGTCTACTGTCGCATAGGCTTTGCACGTAGGTATTTTATATTGTATCAGTCCGGGATCCTTTCCTACTCTTTGGAACCTGGTCAACCCGTTCGCGACCAAATCACTTTGCACCATGCCGCCATTGCTACGGCCCCGGGTCGCAGAGACATCCATATAGATTCAAGCACCGCTACATTTCATATCAAATGTTTAAGCGCAGAGGATTTCGACATGTGGATGGTGGCCTGCAGGTCGGGCCATTCTGTTTATCTCGCAGCAAATTCCCAGTTCATGTTCTCAAAGGAAATTCATTTATTTCGGTGTGGAGGCACGAAAATCGGCAAGTATAAGGTTTTCTATGCGCCATGGTAATCCCAGTATCAGTTTGAATAAGTCTGGAGCAATTATTGAGGAAATGGGATCTGTACGTCAGGCTTGCAAGCCCCTTGCCCTCAAAGACGCTCTGACTATATTTTGTAGACGATTCAGTCTTTGGAATTATCTCTTCAGAATCTGGTCCTAGAGGCTTCATTGTTGTCAAAAAAAAGTCATGGCCTTGGCAAAAAATCTGATAAAGACAAGGTGAAAGACCCAACCAAGGAACCGAAGTTTAGTTTCTTCAAAAGATGTGAGATTCCGACTCGTCAATACACTGTCATTCGACTAAGATATATCAATTAGCCTCAAATCACTCGTCCTTACGTCCCTCCGAGTTTGGGTCTGATGGCACAGCGTTGGATGCTGTTCCTGACCCTCTCCACTCGTCGTTCCATCGTCTCCAACTGGCATTGGAAACCCTCAAAGCTCAGCATACGATGTTAATGACGTCGATGCAAGCGTTGACCGAAATAGGTCAAGCCAATCAAGGATCATCTCTTCCTGCCACAGTTGAGGAGGATCCTTCAGCCCTTCACAATTCTTCACCACGGTTGTCAACACCTGTCTCAAGGCTGTCCAGACGGGCCTCAGTTGTTACTAGCGGGAGCGGGAGTATGCAGGAGTGGTTCGACGCCCTTGATGGTGCTGAAGAATTCGTATTGGATGTGCCGATTCCCGAGGAGAGGACAGGTAGAATGCTTATAGACGAGAGCAGAAGTAGCCTGAATCAGGAAGACGCCCCTAGTATCGATACTGATGTTCAGGAACCATACCGGAAGGAGCATCCTGTCCCAACGAGTGTTGCATCTCCTTCTGAATCTCTCCAGGTGAAACATCGAACACAACTTCCATCACCTCCCATTCATGATGAAGGTAGTCTTTTTGCAATCCTCAAAAAGAACGTTGGAAAGGTGAAGGTCCATATCTGGTGACACTGCCTTGTGCATTAACAATGGCATTATTCCCATCCTTATCATCGCTCAGGACCTCTCTACCATCACATTTCCTGTCACGTTCAATGAACCTCTCACCCTTCTTCAAAGAGCAGCTGAAGAAGTTGAATATCATAGTATCCTCGACGCCGCTGCCCTGGTAGACAATACATTTGACAGGATATGTTACGTTGCGGCCTTCGTTGTCTCTAGTTATACTCATACAAGACATCGGACTGGGAGGAAAGCCTTGTAAGTACAAGTTTATCTGTTCGACATTCACTGACACCAGGATCGTTCAGCAATCCCATGCTAGGTGAGACATTTGAAGACGCTCGGATGAAGTTTATTGCGGAGAAAGTCCGCCATAATCCTCTTGAAATTGCCTATCATGCTGAAGGAAGGAATTGGGTGCTTAACGCCACTTCCTCTGGAAGGACCAAATTTTGGGGTACGCAACGTCGTGACACGTTTCCGAATTACTTCCGAATGCTGTTTCTTGTAGGCAAAAGCTTGGAGATCATCCCTCTTGGTACCACGCGCTTGACGATTGACAAGGATCATTATGTGTGGTTCGTCCGATACTGTCATTCTCTGTATACCAATCTTTATCAAGCGAAATAAAAGGAACAAACCGTCGTCTTTCGTGAGGAATATCATGGTTGGTACCAAGTATCTTGAACACACGGGCCAAATGACGATCGAGAATACCCGTGACCAAACACACTGTGTTTTGGACTTCAAGCCAAATAGTTATTGGGGCCCTTCAAACGTGGTGACTGGAGTTGTTTACGGGCCTCGGGGTGACATCGTCATGCATCTAGAAGGAAAATGGGATGATCAGATGACTCAAACGCTTGACTCTTCAAATTTCCGGGTACTTTGGCGTTCAACTCCGTATCCGAAGAATGCACATGAGTTTTACGGCTTTACATCTTTCGGCATTACTTTGAATGAGTTGACGGACGATCTCCTCGGAAAGATACCCCCGACAGATTCCCGCTTGCGTCCGGATGTCAGAGCACTGGAAGAGGGAGATACAGTTAGGGCGGAGGAACAAAAATTGACAGTGGAAGAGATGCAACGAGAACGTCGTAAGCAGGGGAGAGATTGTCACCCTCGGTGGTTTAAACACGAAGGAGATGAATGGGTCTATGTCGGAGGTTATTGGGAAGCACGAGAGCAAGGATGGAAAGGAGAAGACATTCAATCTTTGTGGTAATCGGCCATATTCCTTCACATACTACACTAAATGTTAATCCTTGTACTGTCTTATCGAGGATCAGCAGCAGCTCTTCACTCATACATCTCCTGGTCTTTTTCCACTAATTTTTCGAGGAAATGGCCATATTTCGATACAATCACATAGTCACACCACATGACGTTAGCGTGTTTTACAAGAGCCCTATCTTAGGTGAATAAAAGCTTTTTATTATGACATGCCATCCTGTTCTAAGTCATTCATCTCCAGTAGAGAGCCTGTCCCAATGGAGATGACCCTTTCGGACGTATTTACTTAATGGCATCTCTAAATTCAATTTTTTTTTTTTAAAATCGGACCACACAGAAACCTTGAATACTGCTTTATCTAGCTAGAAGTCTGCGCGAACAGATTTCCACCCTTGTAAGTTGCCATTAAGATTTTGCGTGACATTTCACGCAAAATCACGTTTTGGCACGTGACGTTAGCGCGTTTTACAAGAGTCCTACATATCTTACTGTAAGTCGAATTGTGATTTCAACATGTTCCAGGAATTGAAATTCTTGATGTTCAGCAATACATGATATAGTAAATCAAATATAAACGTCAACACAACCATAATCTATGTCTTAGAAGCAGGGATATGGAGATTAATAGCTAGAGCATTTATCAGTCATGGTCGATCTGCAAGGGGGTAAGTGTGAAACGAACCCCTATACCAATTCAGAGCATCAGATGGAGAAGGTGCATCGAAGTAAAGGATCGCTTTATTATCGACGAGTCGGAGAGCTTGAAGAAGTCAGTTTTTTCGGCAGTGCCAAAAAATATGCGAATACATGCCATTTCCGTGGACGATGGAAGCTGGTTGAGGTAGGGTCTGCATCCTTAGCACTGCCCACAAGTCTACAGAAGATGTAGGATCCTTGCCATCCGATGGATCACGGCATAAAACCAGTAAATCATTGCACAAGATACCAACCAAAGCTCGAGGCGTCAATTCTGGGGCTAGACAATCCACTTGCACAGTGGACGCATCGCCCTGTGCATTGATAGCTTCAAAGGATACCATGGCTTTGCGCACGACACGTGTCAAAAGGAGAGGACCGTCCATGATAAGACGACTTGTCAGATATTGAGTTTCATGTGTTGCGTTTGGAAGGTAAGCCATAACGTACCGGTGTGGCTGAACAAGAGGACTGGGAAATTTCCCTCGTATTCTGCTTTGCCATTGAACAAGTTTTCGCCGAGATTCTGACTCCCGCTTTCCTTCATTCATATTGTTTGCAAGAGACGAAATCTCCGCCAACGCTCGTTCCAGAGGATCATCTTCAAACTCGTCTGTAGGTGGGGTACTCCTTACCAACTCCTCTAACTGAAAACGACGTGAGCTTGAAGTAGAAAATCTAAGTAAAAATCACGCACCAATAATCGATAACGAGGTATCCGTTGGACGGGAAGGAGTAGATAACCCTCAAGATTTAATTGAGAATGGCGAGGATTTAAACGACACCGTTTGAGGTAGGATTTGATCCGCTTGCGCTGGCTCGATGTGAGATTTGGTACGCCGGCGGTGGCAGAGCTAGCGTCTAATGTACTCGCAGACATAGGAGGGGAATTCACACCGACAAGTTGACCAGTGCTAGAAGACGGTGATATCGTCGATGATGCTGGGCTAGTGGTACCCTGTAGGTGACGTTCTGCTGTCCAATATTTGACACGCGAGACCGCATTGTCAAAATTGCTTTTTTCAACCGTTCACTGTCATGTTGGAAGAAGTAAAAAGTGGATAAAACTTACTTTATATAACTCGAGTACATCTTCATGAAAGCAGCATGCTTGAGAAACATGCAACCGACTGCTTTTACGACGCTCAGCGAAAGTTGTCCATCAGCGTCTGCTTGCTGGAGAATCTCGCTTGACTTCATTAACGGGGCAGCTGCAACTTCGAGTGCGGGAAGGAAACTGTCTTTGTGGAAGGAGAAGAGAGCATCAATACCGCCAAAAACGAGCTTCCGCTCAGCAGCAGGAACAACAGTGTCTTTGTTTGACCCTACACCACTGAGAATGTTGATTGTGTCACATGCCGGTTTGATATAAATATCCATCAATTCTTGAAGGCCCTTCACATAAGTTCGTTCAGTCCTAGGCGGAAAAAGTCAACTTAATACACATGTCATTTGATAGAACCGGGACGCACGCAACAATCTCACGGACAATCATGGTTCGTTTCCCCTTATCGTCTTTGAACTTCCGTTCCTCATATGATGAGCCAGTACTGTCCGTAGTCGCAATACTGAGCGTTTGAGCAGAACTTCCGCTGCGGAGACCAGCAATCATTTCATTGGGTCGAAGTTGACCAGTGGAGTCCGATGACCCCGTCGAACCACTTAGCGCCATGGAGACTTCGCGCTGACCATCGACCATGGTAGGCCGTCTTGATCGGGTTGCCACAACATCATCCGAAGCGGCACCATACAAACTCATAGTACGTGCCTGCTGCGATAGACCTAAATCATTCATGTCCTTAAGATATGCCATAACTGATCGAAGTGCACGATTGTAAGCTTCGCGTGCTCGTTCCTCCTCCCGACGCAGGTATTGCTCACTGTCGCCTATTGGAGTAGCAACTCTTTGCTCGTCGTCTTCATCTTCGAGAGCTGACAATGCTGGTACAAACAACGAAGACTCTTGTGTCGGTAGGTTAAGGGACAGGCTTCCAGGGGCGTCGACCGGGAGGAAACTTCGGCGTCTGGCTGCTCTCGGGAGCGGAGATGGAGGTCCTAAAGACATTGTCGCCGGTGGCACAACTTTCGGTGGGTCGTGAACAAGTTCTTTTGAATTATCAGGAGAACTTGGCGCTGAGAGATGATGGGAAAGAACATCCAAGGTACCAGTAGTTGAGAAGCGTAGATCAATCTGTGGTGTCTTGGAACGCTCTGGTCTGAATCCTACATTTCGCGGCATGGGCCCTGCTGGAGTCTGTGGTCGAGATCCAACATGGTTTTGGCTGATAGAAAACGAAGGCGAATCGACTTTCATCTTGCCCATTGACATCTTTTTTAAGAAACCCCATCTGCTCCCCTTCTCCTTACCATCCTTTGTAGATCGAGCCCGGTTGGGATACTTTCCATCCTGAATATCTTGGATCGACGGCTTGACAGGAGACGAAATGGCGCTACTCTGAATAAGCGAAGCGCGATTTAAGGTCGAAGATGAACATTCTACAATGTGATTAGATGGTGTGTCCCACATAGATTTCGTAAGTTGCGTTCTCATTTCGTTCATGTTGGGGCGGCCTGAACTGTCCCCCATCGTCGTCTGTCTCTGTCCCATCGTTGCATATCTGTTTGTCATACTAGGACGGTCCAGAGGACTAGGAGACGCAGAGCTCAAGAGGTTCGAGCTCGAAGCCGATGTAGTATAGTTGGATAGTGTCGGTCGCATACTGGGAGTAGGACCTGGTTGTGTGACCCCGGTTGTTTTGCCGCGGCGGAGATCACCAGCACTCTTCATCTTGCGTAGCTCGCGATCGGATCCAAATTCTTCAGGTTTCGAAGTTCTATCTGGCTGGCTACCGGTCTGCGCCGTCTTGGCTCTCGACGTTTCAAAATGAGCACGATTGGGGGTCGTTCGTGTACGCGTGAGGCCAACAGCTGGCGAAGGCATATGAGGAGCAGCGGGGAGTGGGGCCGTGACAGAACGTCCAAGAACGGGAGCGGCACGAGCAAGCGTAATGGTCTGATCTTCATCGTCGATAGCAGAGATATGTTCCTCAAGGCCCGCACTAACCAGACTCGAATCCGACAGGTCATCGATATCTGTGGCGTCTGTCTCACTATTGGTAGAAGACTGTATGCTCATGGTTTGAGCAGGAAAGACCGGAGTGGAAGGGTGGTACGTAGGTGACATGGGCACCTTGGTTAACAGAGGTTCAACGAGTGCCTTCCACGGTCCTTGGAACGGATTTCCATCAACACAAAGTGTATTCAAAGCGGGAAGCAGGCACAGCCAACTGGGAAGAGCGTTCAGCTTGTTCTTCCGGACACTAATAGTGTGCAATTTGTCAAGGTCGGCAAGAGACTCGGGCAGTGTACCAATTCCAGTAGAATCAGCTATGATAACACGGAGATTAGTGAGATCGGCGAGGAAAACAGGAAGCACACGAAGAGGATTGCAAGCGATGTTGAGTTCCTCGAGACGTTCGCATACGGCCAGCACCGGGGGCAAAGCACCCAGAAAGTTGGCGGAAATGTCGAGAGCTAAAAGGCTGTGACAGATTTGAGGAAGGGTCGCGGTTAGGAAGGTGGGCATGGCATTGGGTGTACTCGAAGATCCGATGAGAAGATGAGTAGTACCTAAAGGTGTCAGATATAGCTCAATCTCCTGCTGGAGAGGAATACCTACCGGGCGGCACTTGAAGCTGTGTTATTGGAACATTGTCTCCCTGTACAATCAGGCCACGGCCCTCTTCAGCGATAACAGCAGCGGAGGTACGCTCTTCTTCCTTCTCTTCGTCTTCGTCGTCATCGAGAGTGTTATCGTCGTCAGTTTCGTC
>QFEW01000932.1:0-10850 GCA_003316525.1 Termitomyces eurrhizus
ATGATTAATTAAAGTTTCTCAGTTTCTAATAGCTCTCTAATTATTTATTTCAATATATTAAGTGTATCAGGTAATGTAGATAAAAGACTAAAATCATAACAGTTGATCCTTTAAATATGCATAAATAAAAGGAGTTATAGATTGACAACTAGGTATAAAATGCTAAAAGAAAGCAAATTTATAAACTCAATCAATATGTCAAAATGCAATTTCAGAACAGATTAATCAAACAATAAACCATTGCTGGAGCAACAGCTTACATAAACTATTGATGGAATATCAGCTTATATAAGCACATTCTATTAGACAGAAAACTGGATCTATACAAGCTTATAGAAAAAATAATTCAAAAAGTTCTATGAATACCAAAGACAATGTGATCTAATTTTCAAAGATGAAAATAAATGAAGAGAACAGAATAATGACTGCTAAAGCAAAAAAAAAATTTCACATAATTGTACAATTTTCATGCATGCTCCTCTTTCTAGGTACTAGATGTAATAATAAACAAGGCATTTAACAACATGAAACAGATTATATATTCAAGAAAAAAACATATCTTATTTTAAAAAAAAACATATACACTTGTTCAAAAAACATATACACCTTCACTATGACTGACAAACATAAAATTGGCATACAGTTGAAAAGTACATTTAAAATTTGTTAAATATCTGAGGTGCCGTTGCTCATAACCAAATCCCTTGTGTGGTTATTCCGGGGTCGTATACGACAATTAAACTGGGAAGGTCGACTTGTGTGATTGTTTAAATAATAACAGACTGCAACAAGTCAATGAAAAATACCTGGTAATGCCACTACTGAATTTGACTTCAGGTGTGATTTCTTTGCCGTCAACTCCAATAGGTTTTAATACATTGAAAGTTGCCAGAATAGATGCTATGGCAATCCATACACTGGCATCTGCAAGATGACGCCCAGGACAGATCCTGGAAATTTTTCGTCCCCAGTAGAAAAGATTGACAAAAAGCCTTAGTACCTACGTCCAAAACCAAATGGTCCATTTGGATGAGGCTCATTATTCCCCTCGGGTGAAGGAAGGTAACGGGACGGATTGTAGGTCTCTGGATCAGTGTAAACTTTCTGATCAAATACCATACCTCTAAATGATGGCTGAGTTCTCAATGCCCATAATGGTAACCAGAACAAGTGACCTGGTATTTGCTATCACGACAGATCCCTTTGGTAGGAACATCCCACGATAGATGTCATCTTCCAAAGAGCGGTGGGGCACACCTAGAAACCAGGCCATATGATGGTTATTTCGCAAGGAATTCTCTATCGAGATGAGATCCGCACCTAGCGGCACGACAGGATTCCATCTAACATGGAAAAATTGACTGGACCACTTCTGTACGAGATAAATCCAAGTACAAACCTCAGAGTCTCTTGTAGTACACACTCCACATAAGGCAAGACCTCACGATCTGAAAAATTAGGAAGGCGCCCCGGTCCAATGACAGAGTCAATTTCTTCCTGGGCTCGGCTCTGGCATTCGGGATGAAGAAGCATTGCCAAAAAGAAAACAATTAATGTGGACCATGTCTAATTGGCGAACATCAGCCGATATAAAGTATCTACATTGTTCTTACCGTCTCTCCTCCAGCACAGTACATCGTAGCTGCTGTGCCCTTGATATCCAGAATATCATTTGCATCTAAAATTTCGTTGTGGCTGATGGATTCTAACATGTTAGCAACAAATGAGGGTTTGGCCGTTCCTGCTGCCTATAAAATCTTGATGAAGCTGGACAAAATCAAATCTGGATTGAAAGCACACCATCTCTGCTTTCACATTGTCGAAAGGGTAATCAAACAACTTCTTGATAGTATCCTGTTGACTGCGTGCAAATCCGGCGTAATAGGCGCCAGGGAACCACGATGGCAAATATTGAACTGAACAAACACATCCAAAATATAGTGAGCCATTGCACAGACTTTCGAATCAGCTCCTTACTCACGGAATGAGAAGTAATCAACTGGCGTACTCCCAGGGGCGCCAGCATTGCTGACGGCATGACTAGCGTTCTTCGAGATATCAAGATATGGATCCTCATCAGAAGTAATCTGATGACCATATGCAACTTGCGTAACGATAGTAGTAGCAAAACTGGTGTTTAGCAGACGTTTGTTACTCCTAAATGTTGGTCAAGTGACAGATAATCTCTAACCGTCGTAACCAATCCTCTATGCGACATTCATCCAAAAACAAGCTTTGGAGAAGAATACGAGTTGCTTCTGTTTGGATTGAGTGATAAGATATAGCCTTCTTTGGCTTGAGCACTCCTTGGAACAGTCTTCGGTATTTCTGGAAAGATTTCCCATAAGTTGTGAAAGTCAGTGTTTCCCTCCAACCCATTCTATCATCCACATGAGACAGACTCGAGCTCCCGAAGTAGCAGACGCACATTTTATATATAGGAAAGTAAGACCTGTCGCTATAGTTCGCACTTCTCTTCTCCAGAAGGTCTATGGCGGCCTCAAGACTGTTCAGTACAATCACTGATCTTCCAAACATTTCGAGATACATAACATCTCCTGGATACAAGGTGAGATACTGCTTAAATATCATCGCACTGCTTAAAAAAGGCATACCGTATGTCTTTCCCAACTTGTATAACGCTATATCTTGATTTTCTGCGGGGATATTCAAAACATGACCTATAAGGGGAACGCCAGGAGGCCCAGGAGGTAGATCAGGGCGTTTCTGGGTGATTTTCTTCACCCAGGTCAGGACAACAGCTGCGATGCTGAAGACTAATGAAAGTATAAGTCCTGAAGGCATTGTATTGAAAGATAGAGAGGCCAAATGCCTCTTAAATAGACATGAGGCAGTAATTATTTGGGATAAATCTGGACTGTGTGACTTATTCTTCTCCCACAATTCATATGATAGCAATCTGGATCACATTCGATTTGTAATAAAGGAAGCCATGGTACATTTGTGAATGGGGTAATATGCTCCCATCCAGACATTCCTGATCTATGTCCACGGGAACAAAAGAATCACTGTTACCGGAAAAAATACTCCGAATACGATGCGGCCTTTCATTAAATAGACTAGCGTTGCACCTGAGTTCTGGTAAGTTCCTCGGGTAATGTGTTGTGATGTATCAATAAATAAATCATACCATCTGCCAATCAGGAATGAACTAAATCAGTTGTCATCGAGCAACGTACTTATCTTTCTCAGTGAAAGATCGATGACAGGAGGATGGTTTGACCCTCACCTTGCCGAGTTGATTTAAGACGATTTAAAAGTGATATGAAGAGCGGTGTCCAACGTACACTGCTGCAATCACTATCGATCGCTACTGATGGTACAGCAAGGGTAATGTTTGGTATGGTCACAAGATGGACGCGGGTCCTTGTCGTAAAGGTGGATCTATCTTTAATGCCAAGTCATTAGCGCTGTGAACAAGGAAAATCCATTGTGTGCGTATTGCGTAATTCTTTGTGCGAGCACCGTGACATGAGAGTTTGAGTAGAATACTGTTTGACAACAATCTAAGAGCCTCATAGACAGCCGTAAATGACTTAACCTGCTCCGCTGTGGTCGTAATACCTGCACGTATTCCTGTGTCAGTGTCATTAATGACTGGTACAGCCAATTTATTTGTTTTTTTTTGCAAGATAAAAACATTAATTCCCCAGCTCACAAGAAAAAATTCACGAATTACATCGTCTAGCAACAATTAAAGGGGATTTTTGCAGTGTGGATGCTCCAGGCATGTAAGCTCGCTTTCGAATTTATTCTGAGGATTTGTTACCAACACGACCGCGCTGCGATAGATCCACTCGAGAGCACGAAGATGCAAATACGTTCTCTTGCTATATGTTCTGCGCCGGACATCAAGCTCGCATATGCCAAAAAACTACTATAATACTCACCTTGTAAGGGGACAATGACGTACTTATCCCGCCCCCTATTCTCAGAATGCAGGTCAGCTCCAGAAATTTCCTAGTATTGCAGTACAAATGTCACGAATAATAACACGACCGGCCAACATGGTTTCCTCGATGCTGCTGCTGATGCAGATGTACTGCGAAACGCAAGCGCGGCCTTGGATGGCCGTGACGGATAGTTGACCATCAAAAAAGGGTATTTGGGGGTGCTGCTACGGTGAGATATGCGGACCAAAATGTAAACGACATTTGTTGAAGTGGCTACTGTATTTTTCCCCCTAATCTCCAGTGTGCTCAATGCTTTATGGCACACCGGGAAATGTAAATGATTCGCTGTCAAGTGTGGGAGAAGTATCCGTGCAGGCCGTGACATAGTGACTGGCGGAGCCATCGTGTTCAATATTTCAGAAAGTCCAGACAAGCTGCCAATTATGGAGATCCAATTGCGGGCAGGGATCATCGAACTTAGTCCAGACGGTCGCCGCTGCCACGATACAAAGGCATGAAATCTTCGAGAGATGATAGTAGCGTATGATCAGCAGAAAGCTGGATGACAGTCAAGGTGAGCAAGCAAGGTGAGAAGCGTTTTAGGGACTATATACATGACATTCACGGTTGGCAGTTTCTCCCAGCAGCCATACTTTGCCGTCGCCCGCATGTATTACTTTGTTTTCTTTTTCATCTCTTTTAGATATCGGATGGTTCACGAGAATGTATTATCGATGAGATTGGGGCCCGGGGCGTCTTGAGAATACTTTTTTTCGGATACTGGATGTTAAAAGACGGTATCAATCGTGATTATCCAGGAAAACAAGCAGTTCTAGTTACCGTCCAAGCATCGCCAGTGATCCGAAATTTGCTGACGTACGTGCCATGCTTCTTGTCCCCATCCTGTCCCGTCGTGCACCGCCACCACCGGCCATGGTTAGCATTGTACAAAATATACTGGAGAACCACAACTTGTGAATTTTCCCTACATACAAGTTTCTGTTGAAAATTTGGCAAGTTACGTAAATTGGGACCTCTTAGATTGTGATCGAGTGCTCAGCGTCGAGAACGGTCAGCAGACGTGCAACGTGCGCAGATTTAGCCGCGCCTCGAGCAATATTTTTCACACACCACACTCATCCAACAGACTTGACCATGCCTCCTCGTAAAAGCTCAGGAGCGACGAGCACCGAACCTACGCGACGTTCATCGCGGATCGTGGCACAGCCGAAAGAAGAGCAGCCGAAAGTTGCATCGAAGAAGCGGTCTGCGAAAGCCGCACAAACTGAGGATGCTGGTCCGGAAGATGGCTCGTCAGTCTCGAAAAAAAAGGTGATTTATATGTCTATACATGATGTAAACGAGGGCAATCTAGGCTTACGGCTCTGGAGGCAAAAACAAATAGCGATGAAGAAGCTCTTGAAGACGAAGAGGGAGCAATCAACTTAACTCCAATCAATATTGGGGACGTTTTGCCGAGCGTGACGCTCAAGAACGAGAAAGGAGAGGATGTGGACATTGCTAGTCTGGCTGTTGAAAAGGGGGTGGTCCTTTTTTTGGTACCAAAAGCCGATACGCGTAAGCGGCTGTGTTCTTGAGTTTTTTCAACCGTAACATTGGCCATTTCTTTTAAAAGCCGGTTGCACAAATCAGGCGTGTGGTTTCCGTGACATTTATCCTGACTTCACCTCATTGGAATATGCTGTATATTGCTTGAGTGCTGATTCGCCTACCGCTCAGAGCAAGTGGCAGACGAAGGTACTTCTTTGTCCGAAACATCTTCCGCTACTTATTAATGTTACTCTTCCCCCAGAAAGAGCTTCCTTACCCATTGATTTCCGACCACAAACGTGTTCTCATTAGCGCATTAGGTGCTGGTGAAGGCGGAAAGACGAAGCGTAGTCATTTTATCTTCGAAAAAGGTGGCAAGTTGCTGGAAAAGCAGATCCCCGTCAAGCCCGTGGATAGGTCAGCCGTACCATATGCAGTGATCCTAACTAAAACAGGCTAACGTTCTTTTGTTCTCCAGCCCGAAGCTCGCTCTTGAGTTTATCAAGAGTCTACTGCCTACCAAACCTGAGAATACCGCGGACGAGAACGCTTGATGTAACCCGAGGATACGCATCAAGTGCCATACTAACAATATTCGTGTTGTATCTGCATCTATCGTGTCGTTTTGCTGTGCGTTTGTATATTTAGTACGTGTTTATCCCGGTTGTTATCCTTAGTTAGAAACCAGCCCATAGTGCCGAGTCGCTGTGAGTGATGAGTGCGAGTGATCAGAAGAAGTCCAGGGTACCCATAAACAAATAATGTTATACAGGGGATTCTTGCTGCCGACCCTGGCTAGTTGTCCGTTCGAAGCAAGGGTCACCGCGGACGCGAAAGGCAATCCTTGAAGCTGAAATTGTTGAGGCTTGCGCACTGAAGCTCATGAAGTTTACGGAGACCTGCGATTTCTATTCCATCCATCGTCTCGTACTCAGAATAATGCGTGTCGTTGCTATGTTAATGATTTCGAGTACAATGACGGCGTTGTCGTTAGCAGCAGCTCCGTTCATGAACCTCGAAACCTTGCCCTACAAATTCACACTTGCAGCTTGGAACGCGTCATTTCCAAATGCCAACACAACAGGGGTGCCGCTAGTTTTAGGGCAGAATGGTACGTCGGGAACTCGTGTTTTCAATTTTATACTACCGACTTGTTCTTCTATAGGTGCGACAACGGGGGCTGCGTTATATGTCACTTCCGTAGGTCATCAATCGGTTTTTCCTGTGTCACTATGCAGACGTTTTTAGACGTATGCATCATATCCCTACAATGATTTCCCCGCACTGGAACTCGTCAACAAATCTTTGCACGCATTGACGGCCTCTGGCGATTGGTTCACAAATGCTACTACACCGATGAATGGTCGACCCCTGGCATGGCGTGCAAGCAGATTTTATCGATACCCTGCGGTGCAGCGTTTCAGTGTTCTGCACGTTCCTGGAAGCCTGTTTCCGTTACTAGCGGTAGATGGTGACGTGTCATCGTGGTCGCTATGTGCCGCCAATGGTTCGAGGGGACAAGTAAACGTGATATTTCGTGTTTCTGAGGTGTTGATGTCGGGTTATGATGCGAATCATTGTTATGGTGTGTTGCTTAACATCGTCAGACGTGGATGGTATATTTTTGTCCGCTGCTCATAGTATCTATCTCGGCTGATCGTTGAGTTTTAGATACCATCATAACATAGCAACTATTAGTGCACGTAAAGTCTGTTGTCTTTGCGGTCTTTGATAATCGAGGACGACAACCTGTTTTGTTTTGACTGGAGTAGTAGTTCATCAGGATGATCTCAAAGATTTGCGTAGGCACCTTCGGTTTCAATGATTGATTTGGACCTGGAGAAAAGCACAAAATAAATTGACGTCTGCGCCTGTTCCTAAAATAATCAAACGTTATTACTCAGGGATTAGAAATATGTGCCCATCCTCAAGCACTCGTTTATGATTGGTCCTGAGTTTGCAAAAACCTCGGCCTTCTCATTTTTTCAGCACCCGCAGATAAGCATATCACGTTCTCCATCCCATTTTGGGACCACATAAAAATAAGCAAATTTCATTTGCACGTGGATGCTAGGTTCACCCGTCTCCGTCTGGGCCCTTAGCTGTACAAAACTTAATGACATGCAATTATTCTGTTACGCAAAAAATGTGTCACATAGCCGATAAATATGCAATCTACCTGAGACTCTAAAGAATCGAACGAAAGAGTATGAATGTCTAAATAGTCGACAATGACTTAGAGCTCGTCCATATATTCCCTGCACCGATCGTATAGCCGATGCCACCGCCCATTGTTCCATGTACGCACGCGCGCCCACCCATCATGAGCTGCGACTCTCTCAATCCAGATCAGCACCGAGCAGAGTGCAAAATCTGCATATGAAATTTCCCTTCCCATCGCAACTATCCCGTCCCCATCACCTGAATTCTTGTCCAAGATCATCGCCAGGAAGTCAAATTGCTCTTTTACCGCCTGCCATGCCTGCTCACGCTGTGGAACCAAAGAGTGTGCTGTTGGATGCGTACTTGGTTGCCCGCCCCGCGACTGTAGCTGCTGATGTGACAGGGGCAGCATGATCGGCAGGAGTGGTTTTGCAAATACATCCTGGATGTAGTGCACAAAAAGAGTCTGCATGCTCCGAGACCCCTCTGGAAACACGGGGCGTGCGGGATACGCAGCCTCAAGATACTCCGCAATGTAGTTTGTGTTCGAGAGAATCTCAGGCTTCATGGGATTGCGCGTTGGGTCAACGATGACGGGGAGTGTGTAAATTGGACGCCCGTCGCTTCGCATCGAAGACGGGGGTGCGCCAATTGACCGCATCGTTGCCTCAACGTCGGAGAATTCGATCCATACCGTGCGGTAGCGAAGCCTCTTGTAATTTAGAACGAATCTGGAGAAAATAAGCTTGGTGACCACGACATACTCTGTCGATTTTATTGGATCATGTACCTAATACGCCAGATATTTGGTGCCCATGGCTGCGGGGTATTCCCAGGAGCATCATAGAGAGTGATAAAAGGCGGAGAAGAGGTCCGCGCAGAGTATCGCGACATTGCGATGTTAAGACGATGGCAAAGAGTGCGAGTGGTCCAAACAAGAAGTTTCTTGCAACGTATTAAAAGCTACGCCTCTGCCCGCCGAACAAGGCATGTGCAAATATCGGATTTGAGGATGAGGAGAAACTGTTACAGGTATCGGTACTCTGCAGTATCCGTCGTATCGGGACCGTCTTGCAGGAAGTCACGATCAATGATTCTCTATATCCCGTGTATGAGTTGTTTTGACTCTCATTTGACCAGTGTTCTTCAACGTGTATCTGCACGACATCTGGAGATCCAGACCTAATCCGGGAAGTTGCATGATAGATTCTGGACCTTGATTTGAGTAAGTCAAAGGCACACATGCCACTGTCGAGAAGGGATGAACAACTGGGCATAATAAGAAACATTTGATGATATTGTCAAGGCTGTGGAGGACTTAGTCTTTTTTTCGATTCAAATCTGTCGCGATGGTCTTACGGTGCAAATTTACGCAACATATAGTTCCCGTGTATGACCCTGAGTAGTGATGTCGGAGGGAGGACTGGGAACCAGATATTGTAAACCTATAATGTGCATCGCCGCCTGAATGGTGGGGTATGATTTGCACTTCTACAATATAAAACTTACACGGGAGAGCACATGGCTCTGTACATGCGGCCATATCTGTTACGAAAACATGAAGAAATTGCGAAGAGAAAGAAAGAGGGAAATCTTGCATTGCCACGGATGAAAATGACCCCTGCATGAATGCCTCGGACTGAACCTGAAGCCGTCGGAGCGATATATCAAAGTTCCACTTAAGGTAGTTTCAGTCACGAGTAGATTGACAAACATATACTTACTGCGGATCATAATTGGTAGGAAGGAGTTCCTGGGAGTCATGTTCAGAGTACGTCCCAAATAAGCTCAACAAGCGTCCGGGACGGGTCATCATTGTCGGAGAGGCAGTACAAGTTTATTCGCTTTAGGTAAAGTCAGTCTGTAGGTAGAAAATTCTTTTGCATGGTAGTAGAGAGAAATACACTGCGAAAACTGCCTGACACTGCCTTGGAGCAATGAAGCTGACGGCAAAGTGCGGGCCACGCTGAGAAACTGCGGTGAACACAAGGAGCCCAATAATAGTGCGCTAATGTATGCAGACTATTCCAACCATTCAGCAGAAACGAAAAATAGGCATCTTGATGTCACAGCTATCAGTCCATTTGGTCAGGTCGGTCCCACCAACATCGGATCTATGATAACCCTACGCATAGATGATGTGAAGAAGCGAAGGCATTTGGGTTAGACATAACGGAGGCGGTGTTGTACAGCCTTGAATCCTGGTCAAGTTAGTGACTCGACTTGCCACAACTAAATTTAAATAATCGTTCCCACGCTGACAGTGGCAATGGGACGGTTGGGTGGCGGTGCACGGTGGACTCGGCGTAAAGGCGAGTACCAAAGGTGACGAGCGTTTTCGGAAAGAAAACATACAAAGTGACAAAATGGTAATGATTAACTGTAATCTTAACACTCCCCCTCGATGTGAGCACGGATTACAGAACGCCGAGATGTTCGTGGAATCTTTCAAACTTGACATGGGCAAGCAACTTGGTAAATATGTCTGCGATCATATTGAAAGTAGGAATATAATAAACTTGAACTTGACCAGACAAAATAGTTTGGCGAATGAAATGAAAGTGAACGTTGATATGTTTTGTACATGCATGGAAAGTGGCGTCTTTTGATAGTCGAATGGCACCTTGATTGTTACAGTAAAGATTAGTCAGTAGAGAGAAAGGATAGATAAAAGAAAGTTCTTTGAGCAGTTTGTGGATCCAAATGATATCTTTAGCAGCGTGTGTTAGCGCGACATATTCAGACTTAGTACTGTATGATTGGCTGTTTCTTTGAGCTCCATAAAATAGTGCCAAAACCAACAAAGAATGCGAAGCCTGAGATGGAATGGCGATGTGTGTGATGCCCAGTCAGCATCTGAATAGGCTGATATCTTGAGATCCTTGCCTCCAAGGATTAACCTTTTGTTTGATGTTCCTCGTAAATATCTGAAAACATGAATGACAGCAATAATGTATGTTGTCCTGGGTGCATCAAGGTACTGAGACAAGACAGATACAACATATGCTATGTCAGGGCATGTCATCATGGTGACATACATCAGTGAGCCTATCATCTCTCAGTAACGTGTCTTTTTGGCAGGCAAGAGTAATGTTGGAGAGACAGATGGGGAGTCAGGTGTGAAATCTGTTGGACAGTGCGGTGGCCACCACAGACAATAATGTCGTAATATCACACTTATATCACAATATCACAGTTGCTTTGTCCCTGATGGACAAAGCT
>QFEW01000946.1:0-21690 GCA_003316525.1 Termitomyces eurrhizus
ACCGTTGGACTCACTGCTCCTAACTGGAATGACCTGCTTCATAGATAGTTGCTTTTTCTTGGCAACATAAGTTGTTGAGAGGTCCGTGTCAGAACCTAGCTCCACGGTGGCATGCTTCAAAGTGGTAGCAGAAGGTTTTTGAGGAGTGTCAGAATCGAGAACGATGACCTCTGATGCTCTCTTCTTGCGTTTAACATGGGTTGCGGCAGTGCTTTTGAGCCTGGTTTGTCCGACAACTACCTGGCCATTGGCAAAGAGAGACCAAGCATGGCATGAAGGTGGGTTGTCATAGGCAGGGGCAGCAGTAGCAATGACAGGCACAAGATTTTTCGTAATTCTCTCAGCATCAGTCTTGATGATTTGAATTTGGTCTCCCTGAAGTGCCACCAGAAGAACTCGGCTATGTTTTGCACCAAGATCCTTGATGCCTTGGCTATTCCCCTCTTTGGAATTTTTTTTCGACTGCTTTGGCTTGATGGTTTCATGAGGAAACAGGCAGCTAGCTGGCCATCCTGTGATCACATGGGCAATGCCAATGAGATACTTCGTCAGAGTTCCCCAGGGTAATCTGTCCTTCTCCCATATTTGACCGGCAGCCATTGTAGCTGACTCTGCTTTGCATGTTATTACATGTTCAATAATTTTGATAGCAAAACTTACTCAATAGGGCAATAATATGCTCTTTGCAACCAGAAATAGGGTTGGTCTCATCTTCCATAACTATATCGTTGTCATCGCCATTCTCCTCCAGTAGTGGGCTGACAGGTTTTATAACCGCTTCTGCTGCAGCAAGGGCATTGTTGACTTCATTCACAAGTTGTTCAGTGTCAATCTGTTCTGTGATCCTTTGCAAAACGACATGGCTGAGTAGTAGAGAATAATCAGAATAAATATAGGCATGCTGATATTATTGACTTACTAGGCCTCAACCTTTGCTAAACCGACCGTTGTATCTTCACCGAGCCTGAGGTGGTTGTTGAGGAACTTTGAAGCCATGAATACTGAGCATTGGCATCATAAATAAATTAGTGCTTACATTTTCTAGTCCAGGAGAAGTATATGTCAAGCCCAGACTTTTATCTTCATTCATGCAATCACCAACAATGACGCTAAATGTCTGGAAGCAATTTGTTGCACCTTCCTCAATCTGGGGATGAGCATTGTTAGTGATTGATAGCAATGCGGAATCGGATACACTTACAAGCTTTTCAACCTTCCCACAAAACTTACTGAATGAGCGAGAGCGCTGCTGACAAGTTTTCTCTGACAGCTTGCGGTCAAGGTCAATGGCTGCTCATAAAATGATCTCAACTTTATCTCCATATTCTGCTTGGAAGCTCGGCCAACACTGTGCATCTATGACAGAGTTAGACAAGCAAAGCACAAAAGCAGAGGAATACAAACCTGTCCCATCTTCAAGATTGCAGTGCTCGAGTTCTGTCTCACGATTGTTGGCAAAATATGTCTGATACATGTTCCATGTGCTTGTAGACCGGGTTCCTTTAAGTCCAGAGAAAAACCAGCCTTGGACCACCTCAATAGGCCGGTCAACAAAATTAGCTGTTTCAGCAAAAATATTACAAATGCAATCAAAGTTGTGGGTGCAATATTTGAACTTTGTAGATGTAAGACGGCCACCTGAGGAGGGCGTTCTCATCGAAGAGGATTTTGAAGATGGTGTAGTTAGAGTGGTATGAATGACGGTGTTCAATGCAGCCACAGAACTGTCTCTATTGCTCTCAACCACAGCATGGGAGAAATCAGAGCTTAAAGTAGCTCCATCGGTGGTACTTGGAGCAGTATGGGTGACAGTGTTTGTGGCAGCTGCAGTGCTGGCAGTGCTTAAAACCGCAGTAGCTGCATCTGCAGCTGGAGGTCCAGGTGAATGTATCAGCGGTTTAGAACTAGCGACTTTGATGAAGTCTTCAAGCAGTACATGAGGCTGAACTTCATTGCCCTTAATTGCAGCGTGGGAGAGGTCAGAGCTGGAATCAAAATCTGAGGTGTGGTCATGAGCTAAGCTAGTGATGGTCTCTGCATCAAGGCCTTCAAGAAAATGATTGGTGGAAGATGAGGGAGAGGGAGAGAGTGGAATAGTTTCAATTCAATTTTGAGCAGCTTTTAGGGCTTCTTGACAATTTTGAGCTTTAGGTGTAAGAGGAATCTTGCGTCGAAAAGTGTAGCAAGGTACATTGGGGCCACCACCAATTTGTTCACCCATGCTAGGCATTGGTAGCTCAGGACCGCTACCAACTGGTTGGCCAAAATGCTTTTCAAACACTGGAATGAGACCATAGAAGGTCGGGCTACCAAAAGAGTACCCAGTAGTGTTTGTGGGAGGAGACACTTCGTAGGAAGGGGTTTCTTGCATAAAAATGTTGCCATCTCCATCTCCACACTCAGCATTGTCATAAACAATGGTGTTATTGGTAGGAGAATCTGAAGCGAGAGGTAGCTGCATCTAGAATAAAATCAGAAGATGCTCAAACAATGGAATATTTACAGAAAACATACCTGGTGAGGCTGAATATAATCTTGTTGAATCACAGTAGTCAAGGCGAGGAGTAACAATTGGAATGAGAATTCTGGAAGGTTGGCCCGCAAGTATAAACGTTGCGACGGCATTTCTCTTTTGATGTTCTTAAAAGGAGTCGCACTGTTCCTGAATGAGAAGAATCCAGATATGAAAGTAGTTGACACATTGCATTACGCACAATAAAAAGGACTGAAAAACTCTTGAGCTGTCCCTGTGCACAATAGAGCGGCATATTTGTTAGAAAAATAGATAAGTAGGAGTTGAATGATCGACATACAGCATAACTGTTTACCAGAAAATCGAGGAGTCAGATTGTGGTCAGAAGTGATGGTAGCATCAGCGGATAACGGGAGAGGTAACAGCCAATTTGACGGAGAAGCAGAATTAATGCACCAAAGACTTCCGAACTGGCTTGATGAATCAACTGCATTGTGCAGCATTGATATTTGTAGCTATACAGATGTATTATTTCAAGATCACACTGCATAAAACTTGGAAAAAAAACAGTAAAGCAGCATGCTGAAAAGCCAGAGAGGGAGAAATGTCACCGAGAAAGAGAGAACTTAATTATGTCACTTAGTAATATAGTCCAGATCTTTCTAGAGTCTTATGTCACAAGTGTCACAATCACACCTTCATCATACTTTGTCGCCCGAGTTATGACCGGGCTGCATTTTGTGGCAGTCGTGCCAACCCTGGCGTCGATGTCAGTTATGTAGTCATAGTCCATTTTCTTTGACAAACACTATTTTATCATTCTATGACTTGGTTGCATTTTGTGGCAGTCGTGCCGACCCTGGCATCGACGTCAGTAATGCAGTCATAGTCTATTTTCTTTGACAAATACTCTTTTATCATTCTATGACTGGGCTGCATTCGTGGCAGTCATGCCGACCTTGGCGTTGACTTTAGTCATGCAGCTGTAGTCTATCTTCTCTGACCCAAACCTTGACTCACATGCATTTTTCTAGCAACAGTTCTCACATACTTTCTGTTTGATTATGAGACCGCCACTGCAGCAGATTACTGGGTCAACTCATCTTGCCTCCCGCCATATCAGTCTTGCACCAGACATTGATGCCATATTGGTGATGACGTCACCAAGAATGGGAATCGAGGCTTCTACAACCTTGTTTATATTCTTCGGCATGATTTTGAAATGGATAATACCGCCTCTACCCTGAGCCGCTGCCGCCTTGGCAGCAGGTGCAAATGTGTCAAGCTTCCCAGTTACACGGTCATCGAAACGGCTACCTAGGGCAATGATAACGTCCGCTTCTTGCATCGCGAAGTTGGCATACGCGCTGCCATGCATGCCGAGCATGTGGAGGGAGCAATGGTTAGTCTTGTCAAAGGCACCAAGACCTTGTAGAGTAGTCGTTACAGGAATATTTCCCTGTTCCACGAGCTTTCTTAGTAATTTCGGACCCATGGGCAAAGACAGGACACCATTGCCGGCATATATGATGGGGTGCTGTGCTTGATTGATGAGGTTTGCCGCCTGCTCAATCAATTGGGGGTCTACAGGTGGCTTGAGCGAATGCAGGAGATTATTAGGAAGGTCCAAATGTGCTCCGGGGGTGGTGGCCTTGTATGGCAAAGGTGTACAAAGGATGCCAGCCGTTACATCATCTTTCTCTGTAGCCAGAGATTATAAAAGTTGTTTGTGCTGGACTAGGCGCTGCAATGCAAATAGCCCTGGCGTGATTCTGATTCTTGAGATGTGAAATGACTCTAATAGCTTACCTTTTGTCGAATATATGTACTTTATTAGGTTCTTATACAGTTACTTATTCAACGGATGCTTCTCCCAAATCTATCCACTTTTACATGGTCATAACAAGGCCCGTAAACTCATTATCAATGTCGTAAAGGTATGTATTCTATCAACATTCAAACTCACTTCCAGTTACACTATCGCCTTCTTCTCCCACCGACATCCCGCCACCATAATCATCATGTCCTATCGTACCACCTTCATTGTTCACAGACAACGCGAGCTCTGGGAAAAGCTCCAAGATATAGAGATCGAGGAGGAACAGTAAAAGATGTACGTTGCACGGGGTACTACCTAGTGGATCAAGCGCTGCCTTGAGTGTGCTCGACGGATCTGGACCAAGAAGGAGGGGAAGGAGACATGTTGCTATGCCACGCCATCAGCGATGGATTTGAGAGCAAGGTAGCCGTAACACACCTAGGGCACCACGAGATTGCCAACCAACAAGACATGTGTGGAATTCAGCCTGTTCTTCTAGTGTGGGCTCAATGGGAGGAGATGCAGTGTAACTGTTAGGAAAGAGAGTGTGCTTTGCTGTCCTCGTGATTGAGAGAATAAAAGCAGGGGAAAGCTGAGCCTCAAGGAGGTGCGGAAGTAGGCTGTTGAAAGATAGTGAGGACATTGTAAATAGGAAAAGAAACGAAGCAAACCGGTCAAGAAATGATGACAAAAATTTAGTGATCACAGAAGCGATGGTGAGAAGGGTTGTGGAGGCTATGCAGTCTTGGAGGGTAAATATCTCAGAAAACAATGTCAGCAGCGGATCAGCATAGTTTTGAGAGTTGGAAAGCGGTGATGGGTTTTGCTTGTTGACCCGCTTGATGGTGAGGATAAGAGTGAGACATGCACCTGATATTGCTTGGATAGCTGAGAGGACAAGGACAATGATGGTATGGAATGAAAAGGAGCTCGTTGAAGGAGGCGATGGAGAATGGTGTTATTCTGGAGGCTGGAGAGAGCTGAGCAGAGGAATGGGAGAAAGGACAGTAAGACTTGCCTGTGTATGGAGCTGAAGGAGATCAAGTATGGATCCTGCAGAAACCAAGGCTAGGATATCTTGGGAATAAGGTTGTCGAGGAGATACCTATCCATTTGACACTCTCTGCATATGCTACAGTCTACAAGATTAGCCAAAATTGTATAACGAGGGCTGTTAAGTGTTTGAAGAAACCGTACATCCAGTTTGAATCATGAAATATGGCCTAGAAAAAAAAGGTAAGACAAAGTTGAAAAGGTAAGACAACTTGAAGCGAATGCTTTACACTTGAACTTAATCTTGGACAGTCAACTTTAATTTGTTCCTCATCCTATGGGACGCCGCCGTCTTTACAACACACCAGAAGAGTGCAGGCTTGCTGCCAATGCTAAAAGCAAACGAAGCTATCACAAGTAAATCTATGGATATTATTCTTTGCTAAAAAGTACATTAACTTAATTGGAACTAGGAACGAAGCTGTTATCAGTGCTCGACGCAAGCAAAGTTATGTGTTGATTAGAGCAGAAAGGTATGTACTTTGAGCAGAACTACTTCATCATACTCATACTTTGCCCAGGCCTAAAATAAAATTGAGGAAGCTACACCAAGTCAAATGTTTGTCTAACTCTCAGCCATCCCGAAATGAGCAAGCTTCATCACGGTATGTCTGCTATATTGCACACCCATACATTATCTAACACAAAGATCTAGAGATAACCCTCATCATGTTTTATATTGGTCTGCCAGGGCTGAGAGAGTGGCAAGGAAGCTAACAGCCATAGTTTGTGATTCTCCGTTCAACTACATTGAATCATTGTACACTGCCTATGTCAAAAGCCATGATGCAGATCCCATCTTCAATGCTATTGTCAGTGTTACCAAGCTAGAAAAATGGATTTGTACGTATCAGCAGGAAATCCTACAGTTGGCTGGAGCTGGAGTAGAGTGGAAACAGGCTAACGATGTATTTAAGAGCGTTTCTGTGGTGCTGAAGTCTTTGGAAGATTTAGAAATGCATACGACTCTGGAGGGAGAAGATTTCCCTACGCTTCACAACGCAAAAGAGTTCATGTATCAAAATTTATTAGCTTAACATGTACAGAGATACTTGTGATATCATACTTTTCAGTTGCACTCAGGCAGGATATAAGAACTATAGATATATTGCTAACTTATGAAACAACCGGCAATGCAGTAAGGATTTGTAGAAGGGAGCTCCAAATGAGAGGTATTCTAAGCTCATTGACATTGGTAACTGTAAAACCCAAAAGAATGGTGGCGATATTTGAAATAACCCATATTCCACAGTCAACTCCATTTGTTTGTCGTGAATCTATAATAGTAGGTCGAGCAATCCAACTAGAAGTGATCACATGTAGTGAATGGCCATCAATATTAGCCAAAAAGATTAAATGAGCTATGAATCGCATGATATCCTATTCATGTGTTAACATTTGAAATACTGAACCTAATCCAGTATACGTACCTTAATTTCAGTAGCCCATGGTTCTCATTGTGCAAAACTATCGAAGAGATGGATCTCACCAACATGTGGAAGAATAGTACACATGACCCAATGTTCAGTAGTTGGGTGATGTATTGGTAGTATCCAGATGTTGTGTTTCCAGTACTCAGTGTAGCGTGTTTGCCGCCAAATTTCACTGTCACTTGCATTGTGTTGAATCATAACAAGATCAAATGTAGAAAAAATGGCGCATTGTTGACTAAATTGGCATGTGGTCCTGGTCGATTCAGAAAACTGTAGCTTTAATAAAGCAGCTATTCCATTAATGCATATGTCGTTGAGCCGAGTTGTTGGTGAAGACAGCATTTCAAGTTCCTGGGAGCTGAAAATAAACCATCCATTCTGATAGGGAAAATATTGTGCTATTGAAATGGGAGCAAAGTTGTTGAAGGTTGAAAAAGAAAGTTCTCTAAGAAGATCTTCATGGAGGTTTAGCTGTACCTATGAGCAAGTCAGTAAACAATTAAAGTGCATAAAATACCACATACTGGCAGCTGCCACATCAAAGTAACATTGATGTCTGAAGCCAGATTCTCCATCACCTCATTTTCAGTCGCTGTCTGCAATAGGTAATCATCAAGCAAGATGTTGTCTGTGTTTCTCATCGTGGAGCCATCATAATCGTTGAGGTTGTCTTCATCATCAATGCGCTCCTCGTGCTCTTGTAAGGTTACTAGTTGAGGCACTGGTTCTAGTACTGATGAATTGTGCAGGTTGTAATCAGATTGTGCAAGCAATTGTGCAGCTGCTATAGCACTAGTGACAAGAGCATCAAAAATTGATTGAGAAGTAAAAGGAGTGGGCCACAGTGAGCAGAGGTATAGAAGGTGAGAACGTCGCTGTTGCAGAGGTACAGTAAGATTTTGATTTGTTTAGTATCATGAATTATTGTGTGACAGCAAAAATAAAGAACATACTTGAAAGTTGACGCAAAGCAAGCTCCACAGCTGTCAGCTCATGACTGAACCATCAAAAAAGATTGGCAGCTTCTAATTGTAGTTGCCGATGCTCCTCTGCACACCGATCAACCTTCAACAGTGCTCGAATACCTTGGCATACATTGCTATCACTAAGCCAGCGAGGGACCTCTTCCATGAGATTGCTTATCCACACATCCTCCATCAGGTTAGAGCATCACGTAGTGGTCTCAATTCTGTTGGTAAAGCCTCTGGAAGAGGGATGGCCCACTCCGATTTATACATGGATGCGAGTGTTGCACATATATCGCTATACTTATGTAATCCTGCCATAAGTGCTGGAGCTCGTCTCTTTATTGCAGAACAAGTAGCTTGATGGAGTTTAGTACCTGCATTGCTATAAGCAGGTGGATAGAAGAAAGAAATAAAGATGCACCTAATGCTTGATCACAACCTCCTGAAGCCCGATCGAGACGCTCCCACTCAAAAAAGCTACCAACTGTGCGCTTTCGAATGTTGATCTTGAGATCACAAGCAATCAAGAGGTGCTTGACAAACTCAAGATCGACTCCACGCAGTTCAGGATATGTGTCCTGGATACTGAGGCTTGAATACAATTCTTCGATGTTGTCTTTGACACGCTCATGCTGTTCTTGAAGGATGTTCAAGATTCATAGAGAATCTGCAGATGGTAGCATTTTTGCAAGTGTTGAACGAGTTATTTGTAGAGTCTTCTTGCATGTTTCTAGATCACCTTGAAGGGCTAAAATAGTATCAAGTTCTTTCTTGAGGCGAACTGGTGCCTCTAGTACTGGTTAGAGAAAAGCAGCAGAAATAGAGGCTGAGCATAACTTACGAGCCCTTATTGACAACTCAGAAGTCTGCTGTAACTCCCATTCAGAATGCAGGACTGCTACCTCAACTCCACAGGATGCTAGAATCTGACGTGCCTTCAGACCTTGCTCATTTACACCCTTAGTGAGTCGGCGATGAATCCATAGACCAAGGTCATCACGTAGTTCTGAACCAATTGAGTTGACCTGCCAATCAACAATATACAGGCATCGGGATCTCTGAAAAGATTTAGCAGCTAGAAAGCATCAAATACATAAGAGACACTTACACCACATGCCCTTGTCACTGCAATAAGCTTCTGCATACATGACCAGAAGTGTTCAACACCCTCACCATTGGTTAAACCTAGACCTGTGCAAATTTGAGGATTATTAACAATCTGGCAGGCCCATTGGTGAACAAACGCATGCATAGCACTGGTCGCAAATATGAGGCGCCTCATGATATCAGGAGAGAGAAAATTGTACTAAAGATTTGATCCCCTGAGTTTAGAATGCAAAAGAAGTATAAAAATTGCTCACTGCATGGAGACTGCGGTCTAGAACACATGCAACATTATAAAGTACAGACACAGTCGCTTGTAGAGGAATGAGAGCAAAGAGATGCTCGATCATTGCCATAGCATACTTTTGTTGTTCACCTGGCGTATCAATATTTGTTAAAAATATTGGAATATTGTGGCGACAGACAAGAGCCATAAGACCACTATCATCAAACCTCTCCATATTTGTCTTGATGTTAGACCCACTACCAGCTGTATGTGAAGATTCACATTCATCAATAGCTTCATCTGGGACAACTAATTTTTGAGGATGAGGTTTTGGTGCTTTTCGAAGCTTGTCCATTCGCTGGCCAATGTTGTCAACGAAGTCCTTTGGCAGGATATAAACAGGCTCATAGAATTTGAGTGAATCCCCTGCCGACCGCAGGTGCCGATGATTAAAGTTACCATCTACACATACATTTATATCTCCTCCGCTAAGAGAGACAATAAATCAAACTGGCATTAGTTTCAAGTTGGAATGTCTTACTCATGTTCCAATGATTGGCCAAAAAGATCACCTCCAAAACATGCAGGACATCTCTGTCGTAGGATTCGTACGCATTCACCAGGAGTCAAATGCATTGACGAGGATGTTATAGAAGGGGACTGAGGTGACAATAGAGGACCTAAGAGCGGCTGTGGCATAGTCGTATTGTTGCTGGCGATTGCAGGAGATGTCAGAGTCCCACAACTCTGTGCACGAATGTCCGCATTGAGGATAGCAGTATCAACACCTTGCTCTATTCGTATTTGCAAATTGTCATACCATTGAGACGCGTAGCCTAATCCTCAACGGAATGGATCTTGAACTGGTGCTCCCTGCTCCACAAATGTTCAATCCCATGTCCTTTGGTCAATGAAAATAGACATACCTTCTTGTTGGTGACAACAAAGCCCCTGCGCACATAGAAGGTATTTAATGCGCTTGCCATAGCATTCACTGCATCGCATGATTTCTCAAACAGCGCATGATAGAAATCAAGAAGATGGACTGAAATTGCAATTCTTGGATGTAATGGAGCAGTAGAGAACAAGCCATTTAGTATCAGTACATAGGGCAAGTCCTCGCAGCTGCACCAAACAACTATGAGCTTTTCAAAGTCTATCATGAATGAGCCAGCTATCAGAGATTCGACTGCAGGAGATACTCACAGTCTTGAAACAAGCAGAGCACTTCATTGGTCCTCATAGTACAACTGCCACCAGTCCTACACCTCGCTCTTAAGCTGAGAACCCTCTCTGGGATCTTGCCGATCGATGTATTCAAGACAAGGTGTTACCAGTCGAGTCAAAAGGTTGTCCCAGTTTGAGTACGGGTCCTTCGCAGCCTGGTTTGGCACTGTACGTTGAGGAACACGTTGGTCGGCTTGAGTTGTAGGTAGCGTGTCATGAGTGAACGGATAGTCGTCAATCCATGTACTGGGTAAGTCATCAATAAGCATATTGGGTATGTCGTCAGTGAGCGAATCGAGTTTGTTGATAGATGAAAGGTGGCTTGTCTCGGGCTCGGTAGTGCTAGCGACGGCTGGGGATTCAACTTCACGTTTTTTAAGTTTTTCAATCTTCTCCCGGAGCCTTGCAATCTCCTCCTGGTGACCCATGAGCTGAACATAAGTAGTTGTCTTCCCTTTATCCCGGCGCTTTATTGGAGACCTAAAGATCTTGCCTAAGTCCCCAGTCGCTGGCTGTTGACCGCATGTTGGCAGTTTGGGTGGGGGCATTGTTGGAAAGAGTGGACAAAGACTTACATCAAAAAATTCCTAAGTCATCAATGGATCAGAGGTCTGGGATTCACGGTGTGGAGGTGCAGTTGGAGGTATGAGCAGAGGTCGCAGTATGGAGGTATCACCATATTTCACCCGGTATCGACAGATCTGATACGGTCCTATATTTAGAAATAGAAGCTCAAATGCTCAACCAGTCATCTCTTAGGCATATTACTCTTAACACAAACAACCACCCTAATCTGCCATCAAGAAGCAAATACCGACCTGCCTTAGGTGCGTGCGAATCCCTCATTTGTGAAAATATGTCAGATGTGCCTCCTTAACATTTTTGGGAAAGTGGGCATGCAGTACGGAGTAGTTATGCAGATCTAAGACTAATTGTAAGGCTCTGTCCGATAAATTCTTTACGCACCATTTTTCCCAGCCGTCTGGGCCCAGTGATGGGCGTGAATTGCCTCTCCTCAACATAGCACAAAAGTCAGCTAAAGTTGCTGCGACAAGCCAAATAAAAGGACTCTTCTCAACTCATTGTCTTACTTGCAAAACTGATGGCATTGTTAACCACGGTTTGGGCTTGTCTGGAGGTGGGGAGCACCTGTAGAGGTTGACAAAATATTCATGAGTTAATTCTGTGACCTCACTAGGATCTGTAACAAGAACATCAGGGTCACATAAAGAAACAAGAGCAGTAGGTAATGAAACAAAGGCTGACAATCCACCCAAAAGTTTTTTGGAGGAACCACCTGATAAAACCCCCTGAATTCTCCTGTGATCACGACGTTTAGTGTGATCCCATATTTCAGACTTCTTGGCTGTATGAAGCTTGCTGTACAGTCCTTTCCGAACATATATCATATATTTCATAAGATTGCGGTCCAATTGACGGGCTTGGGATTTGAACTCGGAATGTAAGGATTTGTAAGCACACATCAACCCATAAGCAGGGTTTTGATTAAGGCCCTTCAGAATTGCAATTGCTCCACCTACGTGGCAAATTTTGGCAACAATCTCACGGATGGCGGGAGAGGTGATGTCCTTGTTTGAGTGACAAAATGGCTTTGCTTGTCCAAACGTGTTCAATGCAACCTGCCTGATGATGTCAGTGAGTTTATGGTAACGAAGCATGTACGAATCATCATCGGTAACCCCAATACCAAAGCTCTCCTTATCCTCATCAATGAGTTGATCCACACGTTTGGCAAAGAGAGAAAACTTATGCTTGTTAGTCTTGTATAGGTATTTGATCCTTGGAGGTGGCACCGGAGTGAAGAGACCAGATGGGCATGGAAGACAAGTGTGGCCTGACTAAGTGCTAGTAGGGGACCATACCATTGTCACAACAATTGCCCTATGGTTGGTACCAGGGATCCAGGTTTGATCTGTGTGAATCTCATGGTCAGTAAGAGTTTCAGATGAACAAACAACCCTATTGATAATATTGCCGCCCTCATTGGAGTTCCAAGAGCGACTCGTCTGATTAATAAATCTGTTACAATCCAGTGTTGCCTGCTACAAATCAATGCTGTGAGTTGAGTTCAAAAAATTTAGTAGAGACTGTCTGGCTATAACATTGTCTGATGCCTGTTTGACTGGGGATACCGTCGCATTGAGGTCACCAAACAATGACCATAGGACTTTGTCCAACAGACTAACTCAGTTAATTGAGGCCAGAAATTCCTCGAGAGATCATCAAGCCCAGGATTGCAGGGTGCATATACAGCAAAAATACGGTGCGTGAACAAGAATGAGTTATGACAGGGAACTACCATGTCAACAGCCACAACCCAACCTCTAAAAGATGTGTGAGCGTGACTTGAGAAATAAATTGAATGTCCCTTTGAATGCCTAGCACCACACCCTATTTTCCCCAATGTGCGGAACAAGAAACTCTGTTTTCTTCTAGAATCTCATAATTGGAGATTGGAAAATTAGCCCCTGTATTAGACCTCGACTTTGTTTCTGAGATAGTGAAAAAATGGGGAGCTAGCTTTCCAATCAACAGACCAATCAAGGCAAGTTTGACTGGGCTTACAAGTCCATTTGCATTCAGTGCAAACACTGATACTTGGGCTTGTGGATTTGTCGGCATGGCTGCCACACATGGAAACAAAAGAGATAGCAGAAACCAATAAACTGTTATACAAAGAAAGAGGAAAAACAATGGCCAATACAAATGATAAGAGCGATGTGCATTGTGTATGTAGTCCTTGAGACTGTTTGATTGTATATATGTCAGAGTTGAATCTGTGTACGTAGTTGATCTGTACATAGTGGTTGAGCACAAGCCAGACTTGACGTCCTTGAGACCGTGCACATATTTTGAGGTAAAGATATAGGAACTGGTGCGTAACGTAAAGGAAAGCAAATGTTTATAGTGATTGAATGAGAAGCTGGGTGCCTGTGTTGCCGACGAGCCCAGACCAATTAGACTACATCTCCACATAACCCAGCGAGAGTCGAATTTGACCCTTGAGGTCAAGACTCCGGATGATCATGGGCTTGTTTCATTGGACGGGAGTCTGAGAGAGTGGGCACCTGCATTAGCGGAATCATATGGAACACTCAACACACAAGCAGAACATACCAAGTCCACACTAGGGTGCAAGATGGGAGATTCAGGTACAGTTTTGACTGCAGGTAGGTTCTCCATTGTCCTTTTCTTCTTGCAAAGCCTCGTGGCTGGCACTGACAGATAATTTTTGGACATGTCTTTTGATGGTTGTTTGACAGCGGGAGCAGCACTCAGCTGTGATGCAGGTAGCAAATTACCGGGAGGTCCATTCCCAATGACACTGGCAAACTGTTCGGAAGTAGTCAAAAGCTTGGCTCTCTTCAAATCTAGCTTAGTAATCAGCAGGTCAAGAGCAGATTGAATTTTGTCTCTTCTCTGTTGACTGGTCGGGAACAATAGGGACACCTGAAGGCTGCCAATTTGGGACTCCAATTCCACAACACAAGACTGAATCTTTTCTTCATGTCCTTGCACAAGAAGAGCCTGTTGCATAATACAGATTCTCTGGTCAAGCGATAGGACTTGATCCATCAATTTCATTTGTGCCGAGGACATGTTATTTTGCTTGAGCTGAACTGATCAAACCTCATTCCTCAATTTGCGAATCTCCACAGCCATTGACTTTATAATGCTCGTAATTTGATCTGCTCCTCTTGTGACCTGATCGCCCAGGGTCCTGCAGGTAGGGTTTTTGTTATAGTCCCAGAGCTGACATGGTGCAGAGATCGAGTCTGGGGAGATCTTCCTGAACAACTCTTCAGCCTGTAACACCTTGAGAGTGTCTGCCCACGTGGACATAGATAAGATAAACAAATCTGTGTTCAAATCAGTGGACCAACTCCCAATCCACGAACCAGGTGTGATTTTCCTAGCCCATTTTTCAATCTGGCCTTCCATCTGTTCCTGAGATGGATCTCCTTTAATGGTTTGACATGTGCCTTGTTGGATACCCGCAATACGACACCATCGACCCTACATCCATGTCTGTCTCCAGTGACATCATCCATTGTCATCCACTGTCCTTTCTCCCTTCACACTTATCACACTGGCCACAATATGGCCTTCCATTGTCATCAACGATACATATATATACGAGTACTACTCTACCAACACCCTCAGTCAATTATACACCGACTGAGGGTGAGTTCAACAGTTACTATTCAGCTAATCACATACTAATACGCTACCGGATAGACTAGAGACTTATCTTTCTGTCAGGTAGCTCTCAGTCAATTATACACCGACTGAGGACTAGAGACTTATCTTTCTGTCAGGTCACATCATTAGAGTATTGAATTCTAACATGCCTGATGTCTGGACACTTTTGCAGGCACTGCAAATGACTCTAAAGCCATGAATTGGTCAGCATCAGACAGCAAGAAGAACGTGACCTGTGGGCCACCAAAGGAGGCAAAGATTGAAGCCACTTTATAGCCCTGCTTCTCAATGTGATCTTTGATTAGTGGTAGGTTGGCCTGGAGTATATCACTACGATCCCTAACACCTGGATAAAGGTCTAAGAGGTGACAAGAAAGACGCTTGTCACTGCATCCTTTCCTACTGGCACTCCATCTAACCTCCCACTCGGGTTTAGCTTCATTGATCGCTCACATGATGATCTCCAATAGATCTACCCTGGGTTCAGAGCAGCTATCATCCTTAATCTGCACCTCAATATATCAGGCCAAGGAGAGGTTTGTAGGTCGATCACTGAACAGGGTGACATGAGGCTGTAGTTTCTTGAAGTATTCAAACTGAGGATCCAAGCTGAGCTTGTTGATTACGTTCTTTACCATGGAGGCAGGCATCTCAGAGGGGTTACTAGGTATGCAGCCATGCACGATGAGTTGGCAGCCCTTCAGGATCTGAGCCGGTGAGAAAACCATCTCATCATCAGAACCTAAATCACCCTCCAGGGTGGGTGGACAGACACCAGTTCTGGATGTTCTAGAGGTAAAACTAGGAATTTTCAGTTTGGTGGCAGCGGTTGGTGTGGTAGGTAATGAGTAAACTATAGAATCAACTTCTATCGGGGTAGGCGAGGAATCTAAAGACTGTAGTAAGGAGGCAGACAGGTTTTGAGTTGAAGGCGACATCAAAAATAGAGTTAAAATTAAGTTGGAGTTAGAGTTTTAGGTTTTTGATGAGAGAAGAAAATTTTCGAAGAGAAGTTGTTAGAATGGAATTTCGACCGGAGTTGGGTAGCAATGAAGAAAAGTTATAACCAAAATACTGAAAGAAGTTTTGGGAGAGTTTGGGTGATATAGATGACAATTGAGAGTGCGAGAAGGTTGCTAAAGGCTGGGGTGGGGTGGTGGTTGTTATGGTTGTTGTTCCCACACTGGGGAACGCATTCAGGACTGATTGGAAGGGAACATGCACGTGACCGTACAACAAGTGCGGCATCTTTCCCTTTCCCTCATTGATTTTACAATAAAGTTCAACGTTCAAGCTCAAGGGTGGTTCCCGCCTTTTGAAACTATTCTATTCTGTATCAACTACCTTGAACTCACCTTGTGCTATAAAGCAACCTTTTTCTTTCTGTTAATCTGAGCATCTCGACACTTCCCACCCTTGTTCTGTAGCTTTACATAGTTCTTCAAGCGGTAAGCAAGCTTGGGTATATGTAGCCAATACTGTTGCAGAAGGTATACGGACTATAATTTGTTTCTAACGCCTACTGTATGCCGTTTACGGTGAAGCAGAATTATCTTCCGAGTTCCAATGTTCGTGTTTGATTTATTATTATTAATCCTACGATACTGACATGTCTCCTGCAGGTTCTGCAAACGAAGTTCATGAACGAAGAAGGCGTCACGAGCGTTACCGACTTTCTCCCATGCCTGAGCTCGTCCAGTTCGCCTGCGAAAGCCCCTTCCGCCTTATGTATCCACCTCGGACAAAAGGTCAATCCGATCCTTCCAATATCGCTGATTAGTCTGACTCCCGACAGTTTGGATAACCTCTCGTAAGACCACTTGCGCGTCGTCTCCTCAAGCGATTGACTTGTCATCATCATCTACATATGACGATTGGTGTTGCGTGGCTGATGCTCAGCGTACGTAGGGTTCTCGTTCGTGAATTGTGAGTGTGTCTTTGTCCCCACCATGGGTGTCGCTGATGTGGGTTACATAGAGTGGATTGTAAGCGCGTCAATCCCAGCGCGGCGCTCTTGTGGTAGGCTAATGACTTGACTTGCGTGCCTTGCAGTCGTTGTTGCAAATTACAAGGAACCGGACTTGTGAGTCCAGGCTCCTTGTAGTGAATTGGCTTGACTCTCCTCTGCTGATAGATCGATATGGTAAGTGATGCCTTCTTCTTTAACGACAGGGAGTAATTACCTGAGGATAGGGAAGTCCGGAACAAGAAGAGACATTTTACTTATTCCAAGGTCAAGCGCTCATTTTGCTTGCCTTTTGGACTCATCTGGATCGTGCTGATACTCTTTCTAGATAATGTCATGGTTCGTCTCCCATCCTGTCTTTCCATTTATGTTGAAGAATGACTCTACGTGTTCTGCCATAATAAAGGGTCGCCATTGACCGAGGTACGTCTTTTCCTATCCTCTCCCTGTTCCCTACCTTTCATTTCTATATCCGGTTCTCATTCCCACTTCCCCTGCCTCACGCAGGCCTGCGCCTTGCGGACAAACGCTTGCTCCCCTGCCTGAACCGCGCACGGTGGCTCTCCGCGCGGGACGAGCTGTACGAGGAGATCATGACGAAGGCGTGGAACGCTGAAGGCAAGTTCTCCGGACAGAGCTACGAAGACACGGACGTGCTGGATTCGGCCGTGTTGATTATGCCGCTTGTGTTCTTCATGCATGGGTGCGTGCGGTTTCTTTTCTGACGTGTGGGGCGTGAGGGGGAGCTGATGTTCTTTTTTGCTTGGAAGCAAATTCTAATCAAGAAGTTCCAAGGAATATCTTCAAGTATCACCGGAGCACGAAAAATGGAGTTCAAAATGGTTTGCTGAAGCGCGAGGTTGCATTTTGGATGCACGTTGTGTTTGCAAAGAAAGTGCAGGTCTAATTGAGACTCAGATTTAGTCCAGCAACGAAAGAGACGAGATGGGATGGGATTGTCTATCGAGATGATTTGTTTAAGCTTTCTGGTTGCGAAAGGTCCGTAAAACCAACGCTGGTGTTCAGTCAATATAAATAGCTCACTGCTCGAAATCAATAACCCATACAAGTCTTGTTTGGACTACGTCAAACGTAAGATAGAGTGAATATATGTCCATTTGTGAGAGATGAGTGGATGACTCCGTATCTCTCTTCAATGGCTACAGAATAAACATCCGCCAAATCAATGGAGGACGGAACCATCAAGGTGACGAATATGAATGGCAGGGGGTTGGACGTCCCATTGCAGGAGACATAGCTGGATGCATCCATCTTTTTCCATAATAACGACTGTATACTTTCCGGACTCGCTTGAAGCCGCTGGCCGTAACTTGAGATCTTCATAGTGATGACAATGCCAAACTTGCCCTTCTATCATTTTTGTTGCCCATGGCATGATGGCAAACGACTTGTCTGGAGAATTCATGATGCCTATCTCCTCAATTTTCCAGAGAGTTGCACACGTCGTTGCAATTCCTTGACCGTGGAAGTAGACACGAAGAGTGTGGATACCCAAGGGTGAGAGCCGCCAATCCGCCTCCGCCTCCGCCTGCAGACCGGCAAAGTCGATTTGATCGGTATGCAACAATGAAACCAGCTCGAGTTTGGCACTTATTTCCATAGATACCTTAGCCCAGTCATGGTCTTCCTCTGAATAGAGTTCCTCTATCGGGAATCGAAAGACTTTGTAGATGTGATTCGTCCAGTATTCCTGCCCCACCAGAATCAGTGTTCGATTTACGATTGAGCCGTAAAACATGGAATATTCGTCCTAATATGTCAAGTAAGTTCCAGACATGGTCACATATAAAATAGTGGCCTTTACCATCACGTCATCATCTATGTGTAAAGTTACAGAGGAGCCACGGATGAAGTTGGTAATAGTGAATGCACGATCTCTAGCACGAGCAAAAGCGACTGTCCTAGAATCAAGGAACAAGAGGGGACAGATTACCTGGGTATGCTCACAGACAGAAAGTATCTCTCTGATTTCCAGCAAAGACCCGTAGTTTATAGAAATTAACCCTGAGCCATAGTCTGGAGGAAAAGGTCTCATTAGCAAATTGTATTTAAAGCCGTAAACACCAACCGGGTTTCCGAGTCCCAGGCTCTGATTGCAACTGAATGATGTCCGGGCTCTTCGTACTGGGCATGACAAGAGATTTTACCAACGTAGATCCTTTGTGGCGGCATCAGGCCTTCAGTATCGCATACGAGTAATTGCCGGAGAACTTCTGAATAAAGCACTAGGAGAGACGTCCCCGGTATAGCAGCAAGAATTTCAGCAGGTTCTTGAGGGACAGATCTGACAGATCGGGCAATTCGGGGTCTTTCCTGGCTCCAGTTGCGCTCTAACTTGTGGGTACGGTAAGCAACACGCTTGAGTTCATCGACGGATGTTTGAGAAAGATCAGTGCCTAAAGGACAAGCCAGACTCTGAGTCCTTGCTGTACGCTGCAGAGCGTCCAACCATAAATACTTTGAATCCGCAAGAAGTTCCCGGACCGAAGAGCAAACCTTAAAAAAAAAGTCGGTTGTTAATTACATCCTTCAGGTTCGAGCTTTAACACATTTACCGCAACAAATGGAATAATATCGGACAGATCAAGGTGGGAACAGATTCCGAATAAAACATCAGAAGGTGCGTTGTTGAACATGGTACTTAGTAGGAAAGCTGGGGAACGCGTCCAGGGTTACAGTGCATGACGTGGGCACGTGACCGTGAGCCGGCATCTTTTCCCCCATCAATTTTACAATAAAGTTCAAGGGTGGTTCCCGCCTTTTGAAACTACATATTCTACTACCTTGAACTCACCTTGTGCTATGCAACAACTTTGTTATCTCTGTTAATCCGAGCATTTCGACACTTCCCACCCTTGTTTTGTGGCTTTACATACTTAGTCCTTCAAGTGGTAAGCAAGCTTGATATATGTAGCCAATACTGTTGCAGAAGGTATACGGACTATAATTTGTTTCTATTATCCGATACACTTATACCTTGTTCACCTTTCAATGTACTGGTCAACTGCGGCCTCCGCATCGTACATGTACAACTCATCATTAATCGATTCCGGAAGTTTACCTTGTAAAATATGAAACCTATCAGCAAAGAGACCAATTTGCACATCCATCCATTTCACTCACAAAATATACCCAAGAATATATCCCGAATCCATTCTTGCAACCACGACTGCTTCTTCTTACTATTCCCATTCCTCTTCGCCAGATCCAGAATCCTCCAGACCCGTTTCATTCTCACACCTTCGTACGCGTCTGCCACACTCTTTAATGCATCCTTAGTTTCGAGTCCATCGACCTCGAAGAACCTATGCAATAAAGCCCCTATGACGACTGCGTCTTCAACGGCACACGACGCGCCCTGTCCCGAGTCGGGGGGCATAACGTGTGCTGCGTCGCCGAGAAGAATGATCCGTCCGGTGCCGGAGGGAGAGCTTTAGGAGGGCATGCGGGGCGCTTCGTAGCGCGGTAAGACAAGGAACTCGTTTTCCGCTGTGCAGCCCAAGTTGATGATTTCTTCGAACACGGAGGCGTCGGGGGAGTCGTGAGGCGATTTCCAGAAGGCGTGTTGGGCGAGGAGACGTGCGCGGACGGTTGAAGGGTCTGATTCTGAGCTGTCTGGTATAGTGGGAGATTCGTAGATCGACCACCATTGGATGAAGTCGGTATTGAGATCGTTGTGGTCGGCGGACTTGGTGGAAGGAGATGTCAGAGAGTATCCAAAGAATCCAGGTGAACCAAATGTCATTGCGACGCCTTCGAACTTGAGGCTCTCTCTGAGGCGTGTGGATAGGCAAGAAAGTGGAATGAACCCGCCTACACCGGAAAAACCACTGTTAGTGAGTCAGTATTCTTCCTATCGAATGAAACTGAGCTTTTGGTGACTTACTCGTATACGGGGGCGTATTGTTTATCAAAAATGCTTTCTCGAACAACACTCCAAACGCCATCGGCACCGATGACGAGGTCGGCCGTATCAGAAGATCCATCGGTAAAATCTACTTTTACACCGTCATCAGTCCCTCTAACTGACTGAAGTTTTGAATTCCAAGCAATCGCGACCGCGGGTACATCCAGAAGAAGTGCTTCGTGCAAAACGGCCCTACGGACCATCATTTGGTCGAAGCCATAACGTTCCTTGCGTCCGTTCCAGAAATGGCCTAATAGACGGCCGGAAGAATTTCGGAAAGTGAATATTGGGCCTGGGTATCCGTTTGTCTGGATGTACGCGGCGGCTTTGTGAGAGATAGAAGCGATAGCGCGTAGGCCGTTGGGAGCAAGGCCTAACCCGCCTCCGACCTTTGTGGTGCCAGGTGGTCCATGAGATTCGTATATTTTGATAGTAACTTTGTTGTTTGCAAGATGCTTCTTGAGAGAGTGATAGGCAGAGAGCCCTCCGATTCCAGCGCCGATGATAATCACCTTCATGAGGTACAACCTTCAGTTCGTTTAGCTACCAAGCCACTCGACAATCTAAAACAGAGGGGAAAGTCTTGGAATCAGAATCTGCCACGAACTTATCAGGTCACAAGAGAGTTGAGAATATATCTACTATGCGAGTTCATTCTGGCATACATCGCAAACAAAATTGAACGTGTTGCTATGGGCCGTTGCGGGCACAGCATGTCCGAGATCTTTTTTTTTTTGATTTTTTTAATTTAATTCTATTTTGTTGAGTCATAAAACATACATTCAGTATCCATAATACAAAGTCCTAGTTCATACATTGTACATAAAAATGGGAAAAAACCGGCATAACATATTTTGACGAAGTTCCAGGTGTGTCGGCTTTTTGGATGTGGCGTGCATCGTCGTTGTTGTGGGTAAGGATCCGTCGACGGTGTTGGGGGAAACCATTGCCAAATCGGTACTTAGAGCAGGTTGCGTGTCCTGTAATATAGGTACCATTCAATATCACAAAATAAGAAGAAAAAAAACACACGCCTCCATGCCAAAGCTACCATGCACGTGCACGTGCCAGACGATGATAGAGGTGGTGGTGTTGAGTTGAAAGTCCTGAATAAGAGGGCAGGCACCCTCTGTTGACCCCAGGGATAGTGGTGGTAGTAGATGTTGCATTCTGGGATGGGTCCCTCTCACTGTAGGAAGGTGGAAGGGGGCTAGAGGACTGATTAGGTCCCTTCCTGGTCAAAATAATGAAATTATGTGTTTTTTTTTT
>QFEW01000946.1:21714-38857 GCA_003316525.1 Termitomyces eurrhizus
AAAAAAAAAAACAAGAAACTTACTGTCCATTCTGGTTCTCCATAGCCCTTGATTATAGAAAAGTGGAGAAAAAGGCAAATCTGAGCTGCAGATGGTGTCTTAGAGGTGTTTTGCTGGCAGGACTGGATAGGACTGGATGAATTATCATCTAATGAGCCCCATGCCCATTGAACTTCACACACAAAGAATTCAATGTACATCTAGCCACAACCTTGATTTGTCTAGTAAACTTGAGAGGCATAGAAGAGGGCATTAAAGGACTCATGTTTTGATGGAAATCAAACTCAGACTGAACTTCCAAACTAAGATGACAGGAGGGCAGTTGACAAATTGTGCAGAAAATATATAGATATAAATACAAACAAGCTGATTATTCAAAATATAAGTGGATCAGCACTTTATGTAAGACAACATAGGAATAGTTGACAAAATTTGTAAACAGACTAACAAGAAACATATAAGTATAAATACAAACAAGTTGATTATTTAAAGTACAAAGGAAGTAGCATGTTACATGAAATGACATGAAGTTTGTGGACAAACTAGACAAAGTGTAAATCAGCTTATTATCTAAGGTATAAAGGGGATAGCATGTTACATAAGATAGCATTAATGAATTTTGTGAACAGGCTAGCCAAAGTGTCCACTAGCTGATTATATAAGGTACAAAGGGGATGGCATGTTACATAAGATAGCATTCATAAATTTTGTGGACAGGCTAGCCAAAGTGTCAACCAGCTGATTATATAAGATACAAAGGGGATGGCATGTTATATAAGATAGCATTTATGAATTTTGCAGACAGGCTAGCTAAAGTGTCACCCAGCTAATTATATAAGGTACAAAGAGGATGGCATGTTACATAAGATAGCATTCATGAATTTTGTGGACAGTCAGCTTAGATATATAGAAGTAAAAGCAAATACAAACAATATGATTATCTAAAGCATAAAGGCATTAAGACCTTACATAAGACATCACATGGACAGTTGACAAATTTTGCAGACAGGGCCACCTGTTGGAAGATCAGACCAAACAAGAACAAATAATGTCACGATTTTTGCGGACAAAAAATTGGTGGAAAGGCCTCAATCTATAAGATCTCGGAATTCCAGTGATGGCCATCCATGCTGCATCACATTTGTATTGATTGCTAATTAAATCTCAGATCTCAAACTTTCCAATGTTTCAATCGCAAGAGTAGAACTGAGCCTGTCATTGTTGCAGCAGATGATGTATAATGTTGAAAGGGAGTTAAGCTTTGTCAGTTTTTTTATCTGTAGATATCAGATTCTAATTTCTAGCCATGAAATGTCTTCAAGGATATCATTGAACCATAGACATGCCATGGTCAAGTGCTTTCATGTAGTTTTGGCTACCAGAAGAATGGCTAGAAGGAAGGAACACGGACGGATGTATGAATGCATAAAGAAAATTTTGAATTAATACCGTACATGTCCATCCTAATAGATACACTAGATAAGAAATACGTCCAAAACCGATTGCAACCCTCTAAAAAGAACACAGTGAGATTTGTGGTTTTGTAGTGTTTGATCCAGGTGCAGATGTACCACCCCCAACAGCCTGACGAAGGGACTGTTCCAGCAGTTCATGGGTATTGAGTTCTAACTTGGCTGCAGCATCCTTGAAGGCTGCAGGTGATGAAGTTGCATATTTCTTTCCTCCCAGTATGCAGGGTTCACGACATCATTTTGAGCTATATCGGAACTATGTTCATCATACATGTTGATACCTCGTACTCAATTCACCCCTATTGAAATTACAGCTGTTTGCATAATTGTTGACACTCACAAGAAAATAGAAGAGATTGGAAATGTCAACCCTATATTAGGGCTACATGCATATATCTTGTCTTTGACGATGCCAACAACATTGCGCTGTACTTTCCACATCCATGCCGTTCCATAAGATCTTTCAAGACTTTAACTGGCTGCTATCCAACTCTATAAGAAAGAATTACTACCTCTACGTGGTAGACTGTCTTTGGATCTTTTGGAGTACCTTCCATCAAATTCTTGATCTCTGGCAAACAACAGGCAGTGTTGTCACATATGTGTTGAGAGACATTCCACTAAGTCACTGTGTCTTAGTGAAATGTCTCTCAACATAAAGTAAACCCAACCAACCCAGATGGCGGCGGATCAACTCCTCATAGTGGCAATATCCTGGCATTCAGCCTTTGAGCCCAGATATTGTAGCAATATTCTGGCATTCAAGCTTTTGAGCTCTAGAGTCATAATCAGTTGGGAAAAACATCACTAGCATGTGGCTACTGACCCTGGCTATTCCAGGACATAGAGGAGTATCTACTAACCAGATGGGTCAGGTTTACTTTATGTTGGGAGACATTCCACTAAGCCACTGTGGCTTAGTGGAATGTCTCCCAACAATATGGAATTCAAGGAAGACCAAGGCTTCAAGATATTGACTACCTCAAACAGATGGTTCAGACCAGACTGGTTTCTTGATGAGTTTCAATTTATCATGTGCACCAACCAATTTTTTCAGCACACTTCACTACGATTCACCAAGAGTTTCAACAAGTCTGAGTATCGGCAAAACAGCTCAAGAAGATTGTATTGGTCTGAGTCTAGTATGCTTTGTCAAGAACAGATATGATCTTCTTGGATTGGCGTCGCTTTGGAAGTTGAATGGAAGGAACTAATGTGACTTTTTTGATAGATTTGGCGGCTTTTGAGTAAATAGAAGCCTTCCAGATCTTTCTTGGTCCCTATACTGAGTAGAACAATGTAAAAGAACAAATGAAAGCATGTAAAAGCGTATCAAAAGGGATAACCCTAGCTTAGAAGTTGATTCTGAGGTCTACTTTAGTAGACTGAGGTTTTACTACCTGCTTTGGCACACATTTTGTCCTCAAAATTTGTGCCCCTCACATGATCTCGGTCATTTCCATGTATTTTTCTCTACTGGCTATGTCCTCGATATTTGCTCCCTTTCGGCTATTTTTACTGGCTATTACTACTGGCTATTACTACCATGTTCTCGATATTTGCTCCCTTTCGGCTACCTTTACCGGCTATTACCACCATGTTCTTGAAATTTGCTCCTTTTTGGCTATCTTTACCAGCTATTATGTTGCTCCTCTTTTCTGCTATCTCTGCTGAGTAATTAATCAATTTTTTTTATGTTAAAAGATTATACTTTTATTTTCTATATATCTATATTTTAAGTTGTTTTTTTTTTGTATTGAGTGCATTATTGTTTTTTTCTTTTACCAAGTTGAGAGATTCTGTTTTTTTCATATATATATGTATGTTTTTTGAATAAGTGTGTATGTATGTTTTTTGAATAAGTGTGTATATTTTTTTTTGAATAAGTGTGTATATTTTTTTTTGAATAAGTGTATATGTTTTTTTTTGAATATGTAATTTGTTAAATTTCTTGTTTATTATTATATCTAGTACCTAGAAAGAGGAGCATACATGAAAATTGTACAATTATGTGAATTTTTTTTTTTTGCTCTAGCAGTCATTATTCTGTTCTCTTCATTTATTTTCATGTTTGAAAATCAGACTACATTGTCTTTGGTATTCGTAGAACTTTTTGAATTATTTTTTCTATAAGCTTGTATAGATCCAGTTTTCTGTCTAATAGAATATGCTTATATAAGCTAATACTCCATCAATAGTTTATATAAGCTGTTGCTCCAGCAGTAGTTTCTATAAGCTATTGCTTCTGTAATAGTTTATTGTTTGATCAATCTGTTTTGCATTTTGATATATTGATTGAGTTTATAAATTTGCTTTCTTTTAGCATTTTATACCTAGTTGTCAATCTGCTATGATGCTAAGTGTCATTGAATAAAAATTGTCCATGAGAGTTGTTAAACTATAACTCCTTTTATTTATGCATATTTAAAGAGTCAACTGTTATGATTTTAGTCTCTTATCTACATTAACTAATACATTTAATATATTGAAATAAATAATTAGAGAGCTATTAGAAACTGAAAAACTTTAATTAATCATCTTGGATATAAGTTATATCTTGTGCTTATATAGCACCAAAAAATACCTACAAGAAGCATATTCATTTATCACTTTTAGCATAGTTTGTTGTAGTACTCAAACTATTTCTGTTTACAAGTATAAATATGAAGCACAATTGCAGAGAGATACATCTGTTTCTGTATAGAAGTCATATTGATGTCAATATCTTCTATGCCTACAGAGACAATAATGAAAATTGAAGGCTTTGAAATTAAATCTCTATATTTTATTTGTCTACTTATCAATACATATTGTCAGGAGACTTCTCATTTCTTCCTTCTTTTACTCCCTATTCCTTCACTCTCCATTTATTTATTTCCTTATTTCTTCTATCATTCTCTCATTTTGCTGTTTCTATTTTCTTAACACTATCTACTAGTACTACTCTCAGCCTTTGAGGTGCTCTGGTTCTTTAGCTATCATTCAGACAAGTGTGGACTTTTCAGCACCACTTTCAGACTGCTTATATAAGCCAGAGTTTGCCTTTTTGACTTTCAAAGTTCAGAGTTTTCCTGCCTTGTTTATACAGTTGTTTTTTAGGCAATTTTAGAGTTTTTAAGATTTTGTTGTACTGTACAGTTGTTTTCCATGCTTCAGAGGCCCCAGAAGCATCCAACCTGGCATAGGGAATTCTTAGACTTGTTCTCTTTTGATCTTTCTCTGCTAAGTGAGTAGTTATTATGATATTGTCAGTATATACTCTAATACACTTTGTATCTCCCTCTGCCAGCTGTGTGACTGAGCCACAGCCTCCAGAGGTTGCCCTTACACATATCATGCTATCCAATTCTTAGATTTATGTTGATAAACACTAATGTATATAATCAATCAACTTCTTCAATCATTGAAAAACCTCTCTCTTCAAACTGTTGGAAGACATTCCACTACACAAACTCACTCAAAATGTAACAGAGTAGGCTGTCACAGCCTATGATTTGGTCACACTTGTTACAGTAACTCTTTAGTCTTTATTCTTTGCCAGTCTCTATACTTGTGTAGTCACTATTCTTGCTATAAAATTGGGTCATACACACTTGGGACACTAAAGAACTGAACTCAACCCATATATTGTTACACTTTTTTCTGTATCCAGCTCCAGTGGCTTTGTCACACACTATCACTGGACTATAGCAGAGACTTGGCTACAACACTGCTTATCTTTTGACTTCTGGACTCTTTGCTGGACTTTTGGGATGCTTTGGACCTTCTATCAGTGTCCCTTCTTGGTTGCAAGATTAGGAGAGGTGTGATAAAAGTTGGAGGTGTTTGTAGGTGAGAGATAATGAGCTAGCATGAAGATTGGGTCATATCTTGGAAGCAAGGCCACAGTTTGCCTCATCTCCTTTACTATTGTGATTTCCTCATGTCCAGGATCCTTTTGATACCTGGATAGCCCTCAACTTTTACTCCCTCCTTCTCCATCTCCAGATTTTCAATGTTTTACAAAATTGCCTATATCTCACAATTCACTGCACCAATTCCCTTGATTCTAGTGCCATTGGAAGCGCATTGCTTTACTCCTTCCAATGACCCCATGGTTGACCCAATCCAGACCATGGTGCTAGCTCAAAGTTGTTAGTTGTGGTATTTTTACTATTTTGCAGATATCTTGCAATCCGTAGAACCGTTTAGCTCAATTTCTATGGTATTAGATGTGCCTCAACATGCCCTTTCCAATGGTATTTAGGTTTATACTATTTCAGTCCATGGTTCTTGCTTGACATCATCATCTTTGTCCATCACCTCCTTCCCCTTTATTCTCATGGGAAACCTCTGTCTCAGGATTTTTCTAGACCATTTCTGTGATGCATTTATGGTCACTTCCTTCTCCTATCAACTATTCAGTCCATTTCTCAGTTATTGTCCTAGAATTTGCTGTGGTGTCTAGCTTGGCACTCTCTATGCGCATCTGCACAGTGTACAAGCACTGTTAAAAGCGGCTGACAGAATTGCCCCTGCTTCATCCAAAAAGAAGAAAAGGTGTCCATGTACTCCAGCTTTCCTGCAAGCCATGCACGAGAGCCTGGGGATAAACTCGGCTCAACCAGACCCATTGAACGTAGCTGTGTTCACATGTGCCACCACATGCTTCTACTCAGCAGCGAGACTCGGCAAGTTCACAGTGCCAACACTTTCTTCATTTGACCTGCAGGTTCGTGTCAAACTGAGCAACGTTTCGCAGTTGATGGATTGGTTGGGGTTGCAGACCACTAAGTTTTCTTACTAAGGACAAAGACCGTGGTACATGGAGAGTCAGTCTCTTGGGCAACTCAAGGCGATACATTGGATCCCCAAAAGGCACTTGAGGTGCACTTCCGAGTGAACAGCCCACCAGAAAACAGTCTCCTGTTCGCATATAGAGACAAGAAAGGGAGGTCTACGCCTCTAACTAAGAAAAAATTCTTAGGAGTATTATCTAAGGCAGCAAAAGACGCTAATTTAGAGCCTCTCCAGGGCCATGGAATCAGAATTGGAGCCACTCTAGAGTACTTGATGAGAGGAATCCCATTTGAAGCCATGAAAGCGATAGGCAGATGGTCCAGCAACACCTTCTATGGCTATCTGTCTAAGCACAAGCAAATCCTAGTGCCTTACTTGCAGGCAAAACCATCTCTGCACAAGTCTGTTTTAAGACTCATGCTCGCATTCAGGAAATGACATGGTTATTAAAGTGAATACAGTCCTTCTACATGTTACCTAAGGAGACACGCTAGTCTTCAAGTGGGTATTGCAAAAAGTATCCATGCAATGTGTCGTGATCTCCTAGGAAAATGGGGAATTGTAGCTAACTCACTTGTTTGGTCAGGTTCTTTGTCCAGCAGTTAAAAATTTGGTTGTCGCAAGGGTTCGGAGTAACCTGCAAAGGGCCTTGCCCACACATCTATACAACTTTTAGCTCTGTAAATAAGAAAATCGCATTAGAATAATACAAAGTTCTTCTCAGCTCAATAACAGCAAGGAAGTCAAAGAGGGCTGGCATGATGGTCATGAGGCACGAGAGAGAGACAGGGTGTGGTCTTTGAGTGAGGTGGCTGTTAGTAGCACTTAATAAAATTTTCCTCATGAACAGCCACCTACCTCAGACTTTGTCGCATCTTAGCTCGCATCTTATCAGAGCAAGAGAAAAATTTTCCCACCCACCCACCTGAGGTAGGGAGACCAAGCTCTGCAGGATTCAAGAGCAGTGTGGCAGAAACCTAGACTCCATAGATTTCAGGTACAAAACTAGGCATATTGCCTCTGCCCCACCTCCTCCGCAAGATTTGGTATCTCATCCTTGCAAGCCTACACTTACCCTCATAGCCAAACCATCTCACGCCATACGGTCCCCTGTAACAAACGATGGTGTCAGGCAATTAATTTTTATGGAATAAAACTGTTAGCTTGGATGCGCTTCCCACCCAACCCACCTGGGAATTGCAGCTAACTCACTTGTTTGGTCAGGTTCTTTGTCCGGCGATTAAAAATTTGGTCATCGCGAGGGTTTGGAGTAACCTGCAAAGGGCCTTGCCCACGCATCCATACAATAATGTACAACTTTTAGCTCTGTAGATAAGAAAATCACATTAGAATAATACAAAGTTCTTCTCAGCTCAATAACAGTGAGGAAGTCAAAGAGTCAGGATCGTGGACAAATTCTGAGATTTGTTACCCATCAAGCCCAACAACACACCTCAGAGAATCTACCGTACCCGTACACGAGCTTTGTTTGAAAACCCTGCTACCGACGTAAATCACTATGACCCCAAAACGACAAGGGAGGTTCCAGGGAGAGGAAAGGTGATGAGCTGAGAATGGTAAAACAATGGAAAAAGGTTTAGCCAGGAGGATAGAAAAATCATGTGGTTGAGTGCCGGGAAATGCGAGTACTGGTGCTCAGCCCCGGGAAACTCAATAAGCCGGGTGTCTAGGCCTGCTGAATGCAACGACATGTTGAGACCACACGAATGGGCGTTGGCCCATGCACAGGAAAAAAGGATCTAAAAGGAGGACAGAAATGGGGGAGTCAGGCAAGCAACTCACTTGCCACAGCTTGGAGTCCCCAGGGAGCAGACATCTTAGGCCAACAAGCACTTTAGTTGACTTCAGATTTTTATTAGTATTAATACTATTTGATTCCCAATTTTAGTGTGAATTTTAATTTGCATTATTATATTAAAATCAATAAAAATTATAACAACACCACTTTACAAAGTGTGTGCATGCATAACTGAGCCCCACAATCTTAGCAAAGTTAAATTGACTTATTTAAAGTCTAGTCTTATTTCATTAAGGCTACTTTACTATATAAGTAAATTTACATTTCGCATCAACATATGATGTTTCCACTTCCAGATTGTTGCAATCTGAACAGATGCCAGAGCTTTTGGCATATTTGCCTGTAGTGTTTCAAAGGTCATATTGCAATGCTCACGCAAATATCTTTTGACTGCTCCCCAAAAGAACTTAATGTAGTTGAGCTCACAGTGAAATTTTGCCTTGCTTTCAAGGCCTGGGTGCAGGCTCGAGCTGTATGGAGGTACTTTTTTCGTGATGTCATTTTGTGTGTAAAACCAGAGAAATTCAATTCTCTTTGTTACGACTACCTATAGACTGTACACACATGGTTTTGAAGCGCTTACATGGCAAAAAAAAAAAAAAAAATTTGGGCCTCCACCTGATTTTGCCGCTGTCACACTTTGATAGTGACTAAGTGACCTGCACCATAGTGTGGTCATGTTTCTTGAGTTCTTGCTTATTTTCTGAGATCTAAAATAGATCGAGGTTTTTCTGTGCAGCGGACTATGTGTAGGAAAAATGTCTTCAATTTTTGCTGTCACGTGATTTTGATTCTTGTTGTTGATGTTTGTCCAGCCTGTGTCAGTGTGTGAAAAATGTCTTCGATTTTTGCTGTCATGTAATTCATTGGACTGCCAGATGCTTGTATAAGCAATAGTTGGTCTGGACACTTGGTAAGCAGTAGCCTGTGTCAGTGTGTGAAAAATGTCTTTGATTTTTGCTACTTGTGTAAGCAATAGTAGGTTCAGACACTTAGTAAGCAGTAGCCTGTGTCAGTGTGTGAAAAATGTCTTTGATTTTTGCTGTCATGTGATTCATTCAACTGCCAGATGCTTGTGTAAGCAATAGTTGGTCTGACACTTGGTAAGCAGTAGCCTGTGTCAGTGTGCAAAAAATGTCTTCGATTTTTGCTGTCATGTGATTTATTCAACTGCCAGATGCTTGTGTAAGCAATAGTTGGTCCGGACACTTGGTAAGCAGTAGCCTGTGTCGGTGTGTGAAAAATGTCTTTGATTATTGCTGCTTGTATAAGCAATAGTAGGTTCAGACACTTAGTAAGCAGTAGTCTGTCTCAGTGTGTGAAAAATGTCTTCGATTTTTACTGTCATGTGATTCATTGGACTGCCAGATGCTTGTGTAAGCAATAGTTGGTCCGGACACTTAGTAAGCAGTAGCCTGTGTCAGTGTGCACAAAATGTCTTTAATTTTTGCTGCTTGTGTAAGCAATAGTAGGTTCAGACACTTAGTAAGCAGTAGCCTGTGTCAGTGTGTGAAAAATGTCTTCAATTTTTGCTGTCATGTGATTCATTCAACTGCTAGATGCTTGTGTAAGCAATAGTTGGTTTGGACACTTAGTAAGCAGTAGCCTGTGTCAGTGTGCACAAAATATCTTCAATTTTTGCCATTATGTGATTCATTCAACTGCTAGATGCTTGTATAAGCAATAGTTGGTCCAGACACTTAGTAAGCAGGAGCTTGTGTCAGTGTGCAAAAAATGAAATGTCTTCGATTTTTGCTGTCATGTGATTCATTCAACTGCCAGATGCTTGTGTAAGCAATAGTTGATCCGGATACTTAGTAAGCAGTAGCCTGTCTCAGTGTGCAAAAAAATGTCTTTGATTTTTGCTGTCATGTGATTCATTAGACTGCCAAGCAATAGTATGTCCAGGCACTTAGTAAGCAATAGCCTGTGTTAGTGTGTGAATATTGTCTTCAATTTTTGCTGTCATATCAATAGCCTATATCAGTGTGCAAAAAATGTCTTCAATTCTTGTTGTCATGCAGTTTATTAGACTATTTATCTATCTAAATGCTTGTGTAAGCAGCAGTCTGTGTGCAGATGCTTATATAAGCCATAAACTATATCAGTATGAAACAATGTCAACAAATAGATTTTGGACATGCCGTGCTAGCAACGGCCCATACAAGCAAGTATGAATTTGTTTTGCCATGTGGGAGAGAAGATGTATTACATACATATATTAAGTAGAACACATTTGCCAAGCACTGCATCTTGGACGTTGCCAAGGGGGTTGGCATCAAAACAGGGTTTTTTTTTTGTCAGGAACCACATGGAGTTTTGCCATAGATATAAATCTTTTGGTGGAAAAAAGTAGTTAAGTGAAATAAGTCGGCGTAAAGGTGGGTTCTGAAGGTAAGGAGCTTTTTCGGAGGCCTATGCGCAACAAGGGTCTACATCGTCCAGCAGCCCCTTTCATTCGCCGGATCTCACACAAAAGGAACTCGAAGCCATCCCCAGCATGGCGCCACAGTTTGGCAGTTGCCGGCTCAGGAACAGTAGGGCGGAAGGTTTCACTATTTTTTCTGTGCTGCTCTTACTCCTCCTGTTCGTGTCTCGCAGCACAGGTGAGCACTCAGCTGCTCTCTCACCCCCTCGCACTTCACGTTCAAGCCTTTTTGCAGAGCAGTCTTTTTATTTATTCGTCTCGCCTATTCGCTTCATTCTTATCACCACTCTGCAAAAAGGTGAGACATTCACCCCTTCAGGAGTGAGGAGACCCTCCTCATCCATCCCCATAGTTTGTCGAACTTGTGTTTAAGAAAGATTTCATTATTCGAAGTTCGATATTCTACAGTAAGCTGACACTTAGCTACGGCCACTTAAGGCCTTCTCACCCCAATACTTCAGATTCTATTCGTGTACCATAGTTTCTCGTCGTTTTTTCGATCACCCTCCCTCCTCTCCCTCATGATAAATCCAGATATTTTCTATAACATATCAGCTGACCCCGACACTTTGATGCATAATGTGGTATAATTACAGTAGAATAGTAATGCAATATCTAGTGTATCTTGGATGGTGCAATTAATGCATTAGTAAGGCAGAAAAATAATTACTAAAACATGGCAGTACCAAGATTCAAACTTGTGCACCACAGTCCTGAACACACAGTAATTAATAGCACTAACCATTAAACTAAGTTGCCTCAGTAACTCAAGTAAAAGAGCACATGTAGTAAAGGGGAGACAAGCTCCCCTTTAATAAATATACCTGTCCTAAGCCTTAACCAAACCTCTAACTAACTACTTAACACTAACAAAACCTTAACAACCCTAACCAAGGCCTAACCAGCTAACTGGTGTGAGCACTAGACAGGTCTAGCAACAGTATCTATATTTTGTAACTTAGATTATTTTCAATGGCATGGTGGTCTATTGGTTATATTGTTGATCTCCTGCTTATTTATACAAAAGATCCTCTGTTCAATTCCTTGTTGATGCATTTTTCTGCATTTAGCAATTGAGTAATGCATCACTGACTGTAAATGCATTACTGATGCATTAGTTATGTGTAAGGTTACAGAAAAAATTGCATTACCATCGTGATGCATTAGTTATATCTACGTTACAGGGCAAATTGCATTACTATTTGACTATAATTCTACTGTATATTGCATTAGGATGTCGGGGACAGGTGAACATATTCGATATACTGTATTACATAGCAGCCCTCTCGATCGCCTCGGACGAGAGCAAATATTATCTTTCCGGGCCGCAGTATGCACCTTTGGCAGGACATTTCGCCATCACGTGAAGCCAAGGAGGCCTATTATTTCAGTGGACGATAATAGGCCTGGGAGGTGTTTGGAAGTTGGAGATACTCCACTATATGCCTGTTCTGGAGAGGCATCGATCAGGGATCTTGCAGAGGCGATTGCAGCAATTCTAACTAATTTTGTCCAACCGAAGTTCCAGCTTTGTCTGTCTGGAGGAACTTTTCAGTTTCGGAGGTTCACTTCTTCCAAGGGGAACTCCTGTTAATTTCCAGCGTTCTCTGGCTGGTGGAGGTTTTGATTTGTTTTCAGAAGTTTTCCTTATCGTGTCCATATTACCACGACTGTTTGTTTCGCATCACTCCATTTTCATCTCCATTTCCGAATGTCAGGAATATCAAGAAAGTCAAGAATATATTGAGGCTGACTAAGTTTAGTACATGAGAGGCGTTCAGTACATAATAAGTCTTTTACTAGTAAATATGGTGTAGATAAAGATCGCGGCAGCAGTTTGGAATTAAATTTTCTCCTCTGCCTCTACGGAAGGGGCAGCCGACACTGCTCTTGGAGGCCCGGCACTGGTCTGAGGAGGTCCCGCAGCAGGTGCAGCACCCCAATGGGGAATGGCATATGCGGGTGAGTGGAGGAGAGGATTGCCGAATCCACCATAAGCATTGTATGGGCTGGTGGCAGGGTTCAGATGAGCTGGGTTGGGCGGAAATCCATAAGCTGCCAACCCTCTTCCATCAATGGCGCCAGGCGGTGCACCAGGCCTACCATCGCGAGTGGGTAGAGTGGGAGGCCAACGAAGAGCATCAAATGGGCTGACATCCATATGGCATGAGATGTTTGGTGCACCAGTAAAATGCCCAGATTCAAGGTGATACGGACTAGATGGAGGGGGATAGTATCCCAAGTCCCAGCGGTACATCATATCCCAACCGCCAGGTAGTTGGTGTGTGGCAGCAGGTCCAGACTGCATGTTCTTCTCAGCATCGGGTGCAGGGCTTGGACGTGTAGACATGGGGATGGGTGGTGGGGCATCCAACATGGGCGGGGGTTCCTCCACTACCATTTCATTGACCACGATAGTAGGCGCACGCAGAACATCTTCGGCAGCTGCAATTTCTGCAGGAGCTGTCGAAGCCAAGTCAGAATCGCCAGTGGTGGCCGTTGCACTTGTGCTATTACCTGGGACGGCTGGAGTACCTGAGGCATGGTTTTCCTCTTCCTTGACTGGTGTAAGGCAGGCCTTCTTGGTATTACGGTCAGCCACTGGCATGTCAATGTGATGCTTGAGCTGGGCTGAGGCTACGGTCGAAAACATAATAGGTGTAGTCGTTGTCTCGGTCGTCGAAGGCTCAGTGGTTGGAGTCTCTTCACTGGTCAAGAGAGGAGCCGACTCTATAGTAGCGGTCAAGGCTCTTGTGGATGCGGTAGGGGTCTTGACTGGCGAAGAAAAGATACCTAGCCATTCCTCTCCTTCAGCATTGTTGTTTCCAGGCGTAGAGGGGACCTGACAACAGTCCACAGTAAGTCATCAGCATCTTCTATCACATTGATGATCGGATGAAATGCACAGACCTGACAGGTATGTGCCACCGCTGAGGCTTGCTCTGGCTTCTGGCGCTTCTTGGAGAGGTCACTGTCCTCTTCATCGGTGACAACATCAATAATTGGACGAGACTTCTTGCTTTGGGCAATGCGCAGCGGTGGAGGAGATGCAGAGGACTCGATGATGATAGGATCGGATGCTTTTCCAGCTTTGATGTTTTTCCGGGGTTTGCACCTGACTCTGGTCGCCGCCGATGGAAGTCTTTGCAGTCCATAAACACAGCTGTTTTTTTCTAGTGTGCCGTTGGCATAAAGAACATGGCCATGAGTTTCCTTGGCCTCGGGAGATGGAGCTTCACTAAACATCACTGGCATCTGAAGGTCGCGCACAGCTATATTGTGAGCAATATATCAGTCCCAGCAGTCTGACAACAAATAAGTTCTTACCCTCTGCGTCTTCAGCATACTTTAATCGAGGAGTCTGATGTGCCTCACCCTGAAGGGCGGCAAGGAGAAGACGCGCCTGTGCCGTGTTAAGGCATTTAATGCCTTCCCGCCTGTTTCCAGAAGGTTGGCCAGGAAAGTCGACTCCCCAAGGCCAGAACTCAAGTTGCAGCCCTTCGTCTGCCATAATTTGGGGGAGGGTGCTCCATGGCATGTGGCCCTGTATCGCGTCAGATGCAGCCCGACCTCTTGTCTTGCTTTTCCCTTTGACTTCTTTTTTGCTGAGAGGATGACCGAAATTGCCTAGGTAACTAGGTTAGTACCGTATATCATATCACTCAGTGCTGTAAACCAACGGAAGAGATTGAATAATTCAGTTTTGCACATAGTTCGTATGGTGTCAACATTGAGGTTACGAGCCACAGCTATGCTATCGCAACTGTTGCTGATGTTAATCACTTCCTGACCACTGTTGGCTGTGGAGGCAGAAACCTCCGCTTTGGCCTCCTTATCAGTGGCAGCTTCTTGGCGGTTGGCAATAAGATCTTGCGTGGCAGCCTGTGCGGCATGATGGCTATAAGGTGTATAAGTTAGTCTTGCGAGTAAAAGAACTCAAATAAACAACGTACAAAGCCTCAGTTTTGGCAAAAGCAATGAATTCTTCATCTGAGAGCCTGATACGCTTTGTAAGTAGCTAATGAGATGATCAGCGATGAGAAAGGCATGCAAGAAATCCCACGAACATTGGCAAGGCCAGGTGTAGTGTGAACTGTGCCAAGGCTGGCATCTTCATTGACACAACTACCAACGATCGCAAGAAAAAAGTCATACTGCCATGTATTTGCATCATTGATCTGCCAAGGATGCATAAATATAATGATCTAGTCCAAGACAATATGTTGCTTACCATTTTAATGAACTTGGCAGCAGTGCGCTCAAAGTCCCGGCGTCGATCACGAACAGTTGCCTGAGCTGAAGTCCGCTGAAAATCTTCGCTCACAGCTAGTATTTCCCTCCAATGAGGAGTTTCTTTAAAACTCTTGTAGCATTCATTGACTGATGAGGCTCACTTCGATTAGCATGAGCAGCTCTTTGAAATCAGAAACCACGCACCGGACACTTCTGGATTGCCAACCCTGTCTCTCTCTGCTTGGGCATTCTGGGCGAAATAGGCCTCATATCTGTTCCAGTAGGTCCGAGGAATAACGGCACCATGTTCTTCCAACCACTCATTTCGAATGACGCCCTCTGACAGACCAGTTGCCTGAGAAGTTTTCTGAACAATCTTGTTCAGATCAGCAAAGGAAGCCCGCAATTCAGTGCGGACTCGCTCAGGTCGACGACCTCAGGGGGATCGAAGAGATTTGTTTTCCTTGTTTTCAGTATTATCGTCAATAATGCTCTCGCTGTTGCCACCATCTTCCTCCCTGAAGTCTGTGCTGGTACTGGCAATATCGACAATATTATTGGCAAGGTCAGCTATGCTGGTTGCATGAGAGTCTGTTGTCACAGTGGCGGAAACCTCAGCAGCATTGGCAGGAGCGGTTACGGTAGTTCCCCTGATACCTATAAGATCCTTGCTAGATAAGCGACCCTGTGGGCTGGGACTGCCAGGAGGAGAGGGAGAAGAGGTGTAATGCGAGACAGCGTCACTTGTTAGAGAAAGCTTGAGAGCATCGTCCAGGTCCTCTAGGTCATCCAGAGGATCAGCAGGGCCTGTAAGGAAGAGAGTAGGCTGGAGAACTGGTGGTTCTGGGTGATATTCAGGATTGTTGAATCTACGTGCAGCCGCAATACGACCTTCAGGTGAAGCATGTGCTGACACCTTAATAGCATGGCGGAGGTTGTAAGGCCCACCGCCTACCTGTGATGCTCGAGATCCAGGAGAGAAAAGATCAGCTGCAGTGGAAAATTAGCACAGCACAACTGCAACGATTATGTCCAACTCACAAGATAGTTCAGCCATTATACAAATGTTTTTGACGAGTCAGCACTTTGCACAAAGTGGAACACAATGAGAAAATCTGCGAAAAATGCAAGTCCACTCAACGTGTGGTTGACGAGTGGGTCAACAGGCAAGCAATTACAAGTAATTGAAAGCCACATTTGGATTTGTGCAATTGATAGATGAGCTGTGTCAATGTGTCGAGAATGATCGTCAGTGACTCAAGGTACCAAAGAAGTTTGGTTACAATCGTCGCTGCCAGTCAGGACATGTTACTGAGATGGCAGGTCATTCACCACCTCATCCTCTTGCCAAAACTGTTTGCTTCTGGCACCTAGGATCCAGCTGGGCCAGGACATGGTTATCAGAATGTTAACAGCTACTAGCAACTCTTAAGATAAGTATTGTGTGGAGGGAACAAGAGGATTTGTCGATAATGAATCTTTCAGCAATTTGCAGGGTTCCAAATTTGGAAGTCTTGGTCAGCACAATTACATATCAGAGGTCCGCGGGCAAGACGTTCTGACACCTAAACTCATATTTCCAGCACAATGTTGTTGATTATGAAATGTGTCTGCCTATGTGGTTTGGATTCAGAACCTCCTGGCACTGCACCTGCTGCAGGCTCTTGTCTGAAAAATCCTCCTAAGTCTAGGACAATGAGTCCGCAACATTGTTTTGCGATGAGGCTCTGGATTAAGGCCAAAGGCATTTCCAGCTTCTCTAGTCAAGACTGAGCGCTGATCATTTAATTATGATTTCCGCTCCTCATGCTGGACTTCTATTAGGGATTTGACATGCTGGTACTGTCTAGTAATACTGGCTAATTAACTTTGGAAGCGATGATATTTCCAGGTAGAAAGACCTTCATATGTTCGATTCCCACTATGAGGACTAAGACATTTGAATTCCACTATCGAGATATATAAGAAAGAGTGTAGGATAAGTGAAGAGATACGCGTAGGTGGAAAAATGATATGCAGAGAGCAAGTGAAAGCGGCTGAGAAGATCTTGCATGCTGTGTAGATATGTTCACTGAGTCCTGAGTAGGGCTGCAGGGAAAGATTAGAAACTAATCTATTGCACGGATGTAGAGTGTGCGTACATGGTACGTCATGGTCCAGCTGTACCGAGCTTCGGAGGGCACGATCGTTCTCCTGTTTCTCCACCTCAACCTCAACTTCAAACTCATCGTCATCTGGATGAAGAATGCACCGGTCGGTCTGAACCTGAAGCAGGACTATTCGACGACTTTCCTGTTTGCGAGATGTCCATTGCCATGGGATTGCACGATTCACGTCGTTGAAACTGTTTTTCCCTTGTGTTATGTTACGCCTGGGTTAGAACGTGAATACGGCATCGAGGGCAAACCGTTC
>QFEW01000948.1:0-17426 GCA_003316525.1 Termitomyces eurrhizus
CGTACAGGAGCATCGGTTGAGAATCCAAGATGTGATTTGGCAAGAGCCAAAAGCTTAGATATATCCTTTGCCGCCATACAAACGGCGAAAAAAGGGAATGTTGATGGTTATGGGACAAAAGAGGCGCGTCTATCAAGCGGTGCGACAACTAATTTAAGTCTCAAGCGCGCGTTTGCCCACACCACGTGACCGCAAGCACAGCCTTTTTGTCAGCAAATCTGTTCTCCAAAACCCCTCAAGCAATGCAAGACTCAATGTGCTGATGATAGTCGCATTATAACCTGAGATCATTCACGAACTTCTCTGTAATACCCCATGATTCAATTCTCAGGTGTCCGTTCCGTAAGATGACTTGCAAACCTGCGCGATCTGTCTGTAGGGTACCTTCTAGATACGTACTGCGATTTGTTGCCTGTCGTCTTGATGTGGCTACAAACTGGGTTGTAGGTGGGTGCATTGGGTGAGCGACGACCAGTCCAACAAGCCACTTTGAGGATGTAGAAAAAGCCAATTTGCGTGAATATATCGACACCTTCAGGGCAAAGGGATGTCTATTATCGGAGTGGATAGATTGGCCGCTTTTTAGAGCTTTATAGAACCTGCGTGTCCCACCTAGCCCCTCTAATTAGAAGGGGAGGAAGGGGGTTACCTACCCCCCTAATTAGAGGGATTTTGTTAGCTGTTGGTTAAAAATATGAATAATTATCAGATCATCTGTCAACACTGCTAGCAGTGAAACCTGTTTCCACTAGAAAGAGAGACAAGAACAGCTGTCGTACTACTTCAATGTTGTTTTCCCAAATACATAAGCAATCTCTTGCCACAAGAGTGAGGATAATTTATACTTTTTGCTGAACTGTTTCTAAAATGAAAATCATATTTATTTACTATTATACTGCTGGCAGAAATAGCATGGAAATCTTAAAAAAATTTCATTGCATGTTTATGTTAGAGAAATCATATAAAGGCTCTCAACACACTTCAGGGCATGACAGAGATTTCTGAAGAATCATCTATTAGAAACAGGTCATGTGATTTCTAACAAGTGGTTTTCTAGAAAATTGTGTAAAAATTGCCTAATTAGAAAATTTTAATGTAAATTTCTAGAGAAATACTTGCCTCTGCAGTTAAACGAAGGTATGAAAAATGTAGCGCTGAACAGATCACACATTCGTGTGACCCACGTGTATTGATGAGGGCCTAAGGCAAAGCTAGCTGGCTACTTAACTAGATAACAATTGTATCATTAAAATAAAAAAGAGTGAGGTGGGAGGGTCGATTAAAAAAGGGGGACTAGAAATAGACTAAAATGACTAGAAGTAAAAACTGTAAGCAGGGGGCTGCCGCCACCTTTCCATCATGTGCTTACTTTTAGATATTTCAGTGATGATAGAAATAAAAGTTCTATGTACCAAAATAACTAAGTGAGAGGTGAGAAGTGCTCACCATAGAGCCATGGATTATGTCTCACCAATAAAATTAGTGATGATAGAAATAAAAGTTCTATGCACTGAAATAGCAATAACAAAAAGTGTAAGTAAAAAATTATAAAGTACAAGAAGTGATATGTGAGAACTGTATGTCAACAGTACTCATGGTGAGACAAAATTTTTAATGTGAGAGAACGACTGTGTGCTCATCTGAGCAGCCAGAGGAGAAGGAGAAGGATGACTGAGAAGGCTACCCAAAATGTCTGAGACCATGAGCCTTACTGCTCACAACACGGAAACTGCCAAACTCTGGCAATGTGCCGAGAATGGCATCTGGCCGAAGAAAGAGAAGAGGGGTGATGTGATAATCAGAGGACTTCTTGGCACACAGAGGCCTCCAAAAACGCTTCTCACCTCTGGTAGTCGCCTTTATGCTGATTAAAATCACATGATCTAATAAATATTTTTTTAGAAATCTTTGGTGTGCTCTGAAGTGACAGATATTGAAAGCTATTATATAATTCTTTTAACATTTCTCTTTGTTTTGTTTTTAGTAAAAAAAAATTGAAAGTTCACTACTACAAAACTAGTTGTGACTTCAAAGCATGACAGAGATTTTTAAAAAAACATTTATTAAAAACAGGTTATATAATTTTTAATTAGCATAAAGGTGAGTGCCAAAGATAGCAAGCATTTTTGAAGGCCTCTGCATGCACAGAAGTGTCTCCATTCATGCCTGTGCCTTTCTCTTCTCTCTAGTCTGTAAGCTAATCTTGGCATAGCACCAAGAGCTGGCAGATGTCATATTGTGGTCAGCATGGCATATAGTTTCAGACATCTTGGATAGCTTTGCTTCAGTCCACAGCCTTCTTCTCAGCTGTCCAGATAAGCACTCGGTTGCTTTTTCACATCATTGTTTTTTTCACCAGCATTCTTGTTTGCATTCACAGTTATTGTATTATACTTGTATTTTTTTTATTTAATTCCTGTCTTGTCTCTTTTTATTAATGAGAATACTACAGTGGCCATCTGATGAGCCAGGCTCACCTCTTACCTTAAATATTTTGACTCCTTAAAAACTATCTTTCACTGCACCTTCTCAAAATGAAATATCTAAAGTAAATACATAATAGGAAGGCTTGCTGATAGAACTACACACAGGCTAAGTGCATTAATAGCAGGCTTGGCATTGGCTCCAGATACTTTGCTGCACTTGTTCTGAACTTGACACATATGATTTATCTATTTTAGACCTTATCCAATGGCTATGTACAGCAAGCATCAGATCTGATCAGTGATAGTGCTGGCAGCAGCTGAAATAACAGATAACAGCTGAAATCATGCCATCAGCAAGCATTAACAGATAATATCACTCAATTAGCACATGGTGCAGCTAGCTGACAACAGTACTTATGAATTAAAAATAATAGCATTTACTCATGACAGATAGCTTGGCATTTTACTTTGGCGCCTAATATCTCTTGGTGCCCTTTATCAGTACAGATAAACCACATGCTTACTATTTAGTTTAATGCATGGTGTTTACTTATAGTTCATTGCTTCTTGGCGATCTTTAGCCAATTAGCAATAGTGAACTCATTTTACTATACTGGCTCAAAAAACTGCCCTAATGTTTGGCCTTTTTAAAAAGATTCACATGGTGTGCAACAATTATATAAGCAAAAAATCGTAGGAATTCGCATGACATACAACTGCATCCTGGCTTTATAATAACATATAAAAATGTGATTTAAATAAGAACTTGCTGATTAATAAATTGAACAAAATATTTAATTATTAGGGCAGTTTTTTGACTCACTTTAATTTTCATATATATATTTTCTCAATACTTTTCAGCAGTAGAAAATGGAAACATCTTGTGAGAAGTATAAACAATGTCATGTGACCTTGTTTGTACTAATTTAACATGTTTAACTTCAATCAATTACTTTCTTGATACTCTACCACTATCATGCAACCTGTTTCTGCTGCCAATTGCTCTTTTGTTGCATTTCTCCTCAATGAGGGGTATTCTCAGCATCAAATCCAAGCAAAAACTGGCCTGGAAAAGGGCACTGTTGGAAGGATCAGCAAAGAGCTGGAGAGCAACAAAGAGAATCATTCTAAAGGTCATTCTTTCAAGCTTACAGCATGTGACAAACAGTCTATGATTTGTTAAATTACTACTGAGAAGCTGAGTAATGCTGTTCAAGCTACACAGTTCATTAATTCTGTCATCTCTAGTCCTGTTAATTCTCAGACAGTCAGAAATACATTGAAGGAGGCAGGCTTTTGCTCAGCAACAAAGAAGAAAGTTCCTATGCTCAAGGCTGCTCATCATGTAAAGCAGCTCAAATTTGCTCAGTATCATGAAAACTAGACAGTAGAGGATTGGAAAAGGGTTTTGTGGAGTGACGAGACAAAGATTAATCAGATTGGATCAGATGGAAAGGTATATGTCTGGAAAATTCCAGGAGAACTAGTATCTGACCGCACTATTATATCAACTGTCAAGCATGGAGGAGAAAACAATTTAATGGTATGGGGCTGCATAGATTGGAATGGAGTAGGGAAGCTCATAGAAGTTCAGGAGAAGATGGATGCTGCACAGTATTGTGAAATTTTGGATGAGGGAGTTATGGAAAGCTTTGAGAAGTTGAAAATGAAGGAGGAAGAATAATATTTTCAGCAGAACAACGACCCAAAATACACCTCCAAACAGGCAACAACTTGGTTTTCTGATAACAACATCATTGTAATATCCTGGCCTGCCCAATTCCCTGACCTCAATCCCATTGAACATCTCTGGGTTTACATTAAGCACAAACTTTTGGAGTATGAGATACTCCCTAAAGAAGTGCATGAGTTGTGGGAGAGAGTAGTCAAGGAGTAGAATGAAATACCATCAGAGGTATGTCAAAGCCTCATAGAGAGCATGCCTAGAAGGATCAAGGCAGTTATAAAGGCAAATAGAGGCCATACCAAGTACTAGATATGAAAATTAGAGTAAATTAAAGTGGGTCAAAAAACTGCCCCAATGATTAAATATTTTGTTTGATTTATTTATTAGTGAGTTCTTGTTTAAATCACATGATTTATATGTTATTATAAAGCCAAGATGTAGTTGTATGTCATGTGATTTTCTACAATTTATTGCTTATGTAATTGTTGTACACCATGTAAATCTTTCCAAAAGGGCCAAATATTGAGGCAGTTTTTTGAGCCAGTGTATAAGTACTTATCATTGTTACTAGTTACAAAACAGAAAAAAGTACTCTGTTATCTCTTTTAGTTCACCCTACAGTTCAGATTTCTTTTACACTAACTAAATTCATAGTTGCCAATTGTTTGAATGTTTCTAGCCTGCTTGCTGCAGTTACATATAGAATTTACATGCCTTGCACTTATGACAGGCATCACACAGCTTAGAGATTACTAGGCTTCTAGTTTTCTTGCTGCATCTCTTGCTGCACTTTTTTTATTGACTCTCCTTTCTGATCACCATCAAAACTTGCTATTTAACTTGTTTTCAACTTGTTTATTGGGACCTGTCCAGAACTTTCTCAAAACACTTAGCATGCCCAACACATATTTTTCTGATTAGTAACTGTAAACTGTGTCTGCTACTGATCAACTTTTGAGCATCATCAAATTGGAGCCTACTGCAAGGGGCTTTAGGGCAGAATTCTGCCAGAAACTCATTTTCAGCGCATATACTGTCTGCTAGAGCAGTTGGCAGAAGGCATAGTCCCTTCTCATCAACTCCTCAACTACCTGGTGCCTTATCAGATCTTTCTCTTGCACAGGAACTATAGAATGCCACTGTAGACAATTTTTCTGATATCTTTCCACACTTTCTTGATTTTACCACAGATGACTCCTTAGCATTGCTACTTACCACATCTTAGCTTTTTACTCCTTCTACTTCTTTAACACCTCTTTCCTGACTTATTATTTCCCATACCTCTTTGCCAACCTCTAGAACTTCATTACTGCCACCATTTTCTCCACATGACAAAGCAGTCACTATGGAACTGTCTTTTTAGTGCATGCTACTGCACAACTACTTTTCTGCACCAAAGTAGGATGAGTCCAAACTATGTGAGCTTTCTTAATATTTTAAGGAACTTGAATATCTGTTTAGAGACTGTGAAGTTACCGACTCCACTCAAATAAAGAAATATATGGCATGATACATTTCTTATGACATGGCAAAAACCTAGACTGGTCTTCCAGAGTTTGCCGCTCCTATACCTGGCACACAACTGGCTTTTATTACTACTTACAAGTAATAAAAGGCAGCAGTCATCCAGCTCTACCCTAATGCTGAGAAATTTACACAGTATATAGTAAACAAATTCTAGAAACTCATCCAGGACATCTTTGATAGTGGCACATACTCTTTTGGCATCTTCTTGACTTACTACTAGGAATTTCAGAAGATTGCCAAATGGCTCTTGCAGAATAATAAACTCTATATCAACAAGGAGCATTGCTTATTCTAGCAGAGCATCCTAAGGTTACTATAGATTCACATCGCTAGGCATTTGAAAATTGTACAACTAGCTTATTATCTTGAAGAACTCTACAATATTGCCAATGTCTTTGAGGCAGGTAAATAGATTTTAAAAAATACTGACACAGGTATTGGCATTGGCATACAACATACTAGGACAACTCCATCCAAATACACCAATGGTATCCTCTCAGCCCAGACTACTGCTACCTCTCCCACCAACAACTTCATTAAGAAAGAAGACTTCAATGCCGCAATCAATGCTGCCATTGCTTTTGCCGTAATCTATATTGAGACTATAATTACCACCAGCATTCTGCTACTTGCATTGCCAATGCTTCTGAATTAAACAGTTGCCATTTTTGTGGTGAAATAGGTCATACTATGACATGAGAACACTGTACTATGCTAGAAAACTATATTTAGCAAGGTAAAATATGCTAGGCCATTGACAGCAAGGTTGTATTAACTACTAGCACTATCAATATGAACTATCCAGAATTCAAGACATAAGTAGATGAATAGCACCAATACAATCCATCCAGGCCAAATCATTATTGGCACTTTCTCAGGCAATGCTAACTCTGATCCTAACCAAGCAGCACAGTAGCAGATGATTAATGAGATTTTGTATTTTAATAGTGTTAGTGACTATCCTGGCTTCTTTTAAAAAGAGTGCATCTTCAAGTTTGAACAGAAACTCAGCTTGCCAAATGCTGGACCAGAATGAGAGCCTATGGACAGAATGTAGCACCTCAGATGTCTGTCTGTTATAGTAGAGAGAACAACTTGTTATTATACCTACAGACAGAATATAACTAGAACGTAGGCTATCAGAATGATACATATTTGAATGGAAAAGATGCTCACCACCTTAGATGTCTGTCTGTTATAGTAGAGAAAACAACCGAGGCTAAGTGGCACATTGATATAAGTTTGTCTTCATAATCACATGACCACTTTATCAGCTGATCTATAGACTCTTTCCAGTCAACATCAAAGAACCAGGTATTTGATAATGTTAAAATTAAACAGTCTAAACAGCTTCTTTGCAGTTACAAGTCCATGCTGACCACTAGCAACCCTTCTCTATCTTCAGTTCCTGCCACTTCATTGATGTCTGCCATGCCTGCTCCTTCTGCTTGTTTCCAATGCTTCTTTGCTGCTGTAATCTTGGCAGATTACAATTACTTATATCACACATGACAGATGTGACTGAACCTTAATAAGCTAGATAAAAGCTAGCTTATCATATAATACTAATACAATTTTTCTTCTTTTCTAGTTCTCTTCTTTTCTTTTGGTTCTTTTAAGACTGTATTCTTGAGTCAATAGAATATAATGTGGTCCTGTTCTGTATTAGTCTGAAATCATATAACTTTATATATTTTTTTTTGAATATCTCATTACGTTATTTCTGTCTTAACTTGCTAGTCAGTATGATTAGAACAGATAAAAAAGTGAAGGTTGTATCAACCAGCCAAACTGTCACACTTACTCTTTCTCTCTTTGCTCTTAATCACTTGTAGTTGGGCACATCTGTTGCATTTTCTGTTCCCCCTGTCTCCAATAACAATATTGTCTTCTTCTTTATCTGAATCAGAGCAATTTCTATATAAAAAAAAGCTCTAAAGATAATATAAAACTGACTCTAGTGATTTTTCATTCTCTGTAAGCTCAGAGAACACTCCTGCAGAGCAACAACACACAGATATGGAAGCTTCTATTATGGCAATTTGTGAAGAAAAGCATTCAAAGCCTCTGATTGTTACCAAAGGAGATCTGACCTTGGAAGTTTTATGGAACTTTGTCGATTACTTCATGGATTTTTTTCAGAATAAAAATGTTACCAAAAAGAACCAGGTCCGACAAGTATACACCATATTTAAAGATTATTGTATTCATGACTGAAAAAGAATGAGACAAGACTATTTTATACAGAATAGATCTACAAGTTTTGGAGTAAGATGGCCTTATATAGCTATAGCCAGCAAAGGCTAGCTTATTGAACTTGTGATGATCAAAGTTTTCCCAGATACAAGTTTAATTTGCAGAGTAATATGAAAAATGATGAGAAAATAAAATGAACAAATATTCTGCAAATTAACTTAAGGTAAGTAATATGAGGTGAGAGAGCGGCTGCACACTCATCTGTGCTGTGCTAGAACAGACAGAGGAAGATGACAGCACAAGGAGGAAGGTGAAACTTTTTGGCCCTGCTGTTCCTGACTTGGCATTTGCCACAACCATAGTACCATGCCAAGAACAGCTTGAAATTTCTTTTGTAAGAGTTTGTTTGAACGTGAACATGAATAAATATTGTGCAGAGGCCTCCAAAAAGGCTCTTTACTCTTGGAACACATCTTTATACTGACCTCTGCTGCTGTCACTAAAGGAAGAGAACAGATCACAGAATAAAGGTAGGAATGAGACATAAAATAGTGCTCAAGTGGCCACACTATGCACAGCTCCTTCAAAATATAATTGAATTCTTGACTAGAGCAAATGAGAGGGCTATATAGGCCAGAGTAGGAGAATGGCAGAGATAGAGGAGGTAATAGTGATAAGATGAGAAGTTGAGCAAAAAAAAGAAGAGAAAATAAGATGTTGAAGTCAAAGACACAAGTTGTGTAAGTATGTAAGCTGGAGAGCAGCTTGGACACAAGGGTTGTCTTAAATGTAAGACTTCCAGGCTTCAGAAGTCCAACATTCTATTGCCATTATAATGTTTTCAAACAGATCTAATGAGGTGTAAAAAGTGGCTCCTCCAGCCCTGAAAGAGTGGCCACCAAATGATTTGTTCACAAAGGAAAAGAATTTAGATTCAAACCATGATCGTATTAAATAAGAACTATTTCAGCAGAGAAAAAGGGCTATATGAGCCCCGTAGAGCCAATTTCTTGCAGAGGTGTATTGTTTGAAATGAGATCTGCCACATCCTGCAGAGAGAATAGGATATCTGTGTCTTAGTAAAATGGATTAGTTTTGTAGTAAGGTAGGCAATATCTTGCATATCTATTTTTAAAGTGTAAAGAACTTCTTTTGATGATTTTGCGCTAATCCAAGAAAGAATTAGATTTTAAAATCAGCTTGCTTAAATAATAGCAAGCATAGAAACAGCAGGACATCAAAGTTGCAAAAAGAATATCATTATAGTTGAATGAATGCTGAGCATTGTTTACAAGTAAAGTGAGGTAGAAAGGTCTGAGAGGCTGTTTTTGATAAATTGAATCAGCTCAAATTTTCTTGAAACTATAAATTGTGGCTTGGATCAGGGGATGAGAGCAATTTTTGTTAAAATCAGAGTAGAAATCATGAATGAAATGGCAAATTCCTGTGAGGTACTTTGGTGCCAATGCAATTGATTTTGAAGTGAACGCTATATAATGAGATAATGTTTGAGGCACAGGGTCTGAGGATAGGTTATGAGAAATGCAAAAGTGAACATAATTATGCGCTCCAGTAGTATAAGCAGCTGCCATAGTTTTTTCTATGGCATTGGATTGAAAGTAAGCTACTCAAGAATCCAGTTCTTATAATGCCATAGGTAGGCAGGTCAACAAAGATGTTGATCTGCCCAAAGCCTTTAAAAAGACTTTCTCTATTGTGCTGGCAGAAAATGTTGAGAAGGCTCAAATATGTGGACATGATTAGCTGGAAATTGATGCTGATAATCAACAAAAAGAAAGTGAGAAAGAAGGTCAGCTCTGATGTTATCTTTATTTGCGATGTATGACACTTGAAGATTGATTCTTGTTTGCAGAACAATGCTGCCACTGCTTTCAAGACACAGTTGTGTAAGGATTGGGCTGCACTGAGAAAATTGAAAATTGTGAAGGATATGAAAAACATGCTATATGATGTACTGCTGAAAGAATTGCTAGAAGTTCAAGAAAGAAAATATCTATCTTTGTGGTTGGTGAACACAGAATGATTTGGTATGCAAAGCCATTTCTGGCATATACAAATGCCAAACCTAATTTAAGGCTGGCATTAGTCTACAGCACTATGTCTGCTGACATATCATTCTAGTATGTACTATTAAGGAGATAAATACCAGTGGCCTTTAATATGACATCAAGTAACCAGTTCATATTTTTAATGACTTCACAATTCAGAAAGATGCCTGTATGCATTGTAGATTTGCCTGAAGTTTTTCTGTAGTGTTCTGACAAGGCTGGACAACTTCATGGCAGAACATTAAGAAGTCAGTTGAGGTATTTAGCCAAGTGAAGCCAGGTCTACAGCAGAGGACAACATGAGAGATTATCAATGAATGAGTGCATCTTTGTGATGATCATATTGATTGAATCATCTGTAAAGATGATAGTACCTGAGTTGATATCGACCTAAAATCCAATGATTTTTAAAGATGGTTTAAACTTCTGTTTCTTTTCTTTTCAGGAGCAACTAATAGCATCCTAAAAAATAAGAAGCTGGGCCTATTGTTTTAGATATAAGTGACCTTTGTATATAATTGTGTCTGAGACACAATCCTAAGAAAAAAAATCATTCATAAACATATGAAGATTCAGAATTTTTAGCTTTATGATTGCTAGCCAACATATTAGACCAGCTACCACACACCAACACTTTGGTGATGCTCTATTCTCAAAGACAAAGTGGTGAACAATATATTTAAATTCATCAACTTCAACAATTTGATACAGCTGCCATAAAGAGTGGACTAGCAGGTTCAGAAAGGCACTTGAAACATCAGATTTCCATGCCTATAAAAGCTTGTTATGGAATTTTTTTTTAACATTATAAAAAGCCTGTCTGAATGTATGTATATCATCATTGTATCTGACTTTAGCATCACAGCAAAGAATACCTGTTGAAATTGCCTGTTGCATGCATTTTACTATTCACTATGATCATCATTCTACTCCAAGGTTCATTCTATCACATGTATCTACATGTGATTATTTTTTATTCACATGTATACAGTTTTCTAGCAGTATATAAAATGTAGATAGATTATCTGAAGTCCTCACTCTTTCTGACTTTGGACTTCAGATTAGTAGTACTTTACTTTGCTCAATATACTTTTTCTGACTTTGAACTTCAGCTTTAGTGACAGTTTCTGTCTCCTGTGCTTTGCCTGTCTATAACAATATCATCATTGAGTCTGAAGGCTGTATGATCAGTGATAATTCTAGCCTTCCTTTTTTGTCAGACTACAAACAGGGGGGAAATTTTCATTTCTGGCAGAAGCTCTTTTATATCAATAGGGTCTGACCACCTTCTCATCTTGATTTCTTTGTTTTGACAGGTTTGGATAGCCTCTGCATCATCAAAGTCAGAAGAATAATTTGGAATAATTCTCATTGTCATTAAAATCCCAGTCTCCTTCATTGTAAGGCCAGAAGCCATTGCACAAGCCTGTCATGACAAAGGAAACAAAAGAAGAATTTCAATGATCTGATAACATATTTTCAAATTTATTTACATTGAAAGAGGTTTCAATATGAATGTGAGCCTGCAATGCCTTCAACATGGTGCCAATTTTTTCATTTTTTAGCATGGTGGTGGAGGTGATGGAAGGGGAAGAGCTGTTTCAAGAGCCAATGTGGCTAGAGACAATGGTGTTAAAGAAGAATCAGGATTCCAAACAAAGCCTTGACAATATTTTGGTGCTCCCTCCTTCACATCTCTTTTTCATTTAACTTCTAACAAAGAGCGAGGACCAAAAAATAAAATATTATTAGCTTTATGGTTACTCCTAATGGCTAAGCAAAATTGCTTTCAGCATTGTTTAAGTTTGTTGAGGCACTCTTCATAGTCTCATGCTCTGTGCCATCCACTGCATTCACTGCAAATATTGTGGCAGCAATTACTGAAGCATAGATCCAAGTTGCAAAAATCCAAATTCCAATTTTGATATATGGTTGTGACATGTTTCTGAGCATGAGTTGAATAAGGAAATGTCCTCTTTGTACTTAGTAAGGAACTGAAGCTATACATTTAAGCCATAAAAGGAATATGAAGCTGATTGTAATCATCTATTCTGAATAGGCTTTGAGCATAGTGGTCACGAGTATTTCTGTCAAAACAGACAACAAAAAAGAAAGAAGCTGTTGGTAAGAAGTGGAAAAAATCCAGTATTTTCTCATGATATGTTATAAGTTCAGATTTTTGATGAGGGTAAAACAGGACAACTAGTTTTCTATAGAACAAAACTAAATTCTAAAGCTCTCTTTTGAGGATTTTATAATAGAAATAAAGAAAAAGTATTTCGCACCAGCCTGGGAGGAAGAACTACATATACGTATTTACTTCATAATTTTTGACCTGACAAAGAAAACATTCTGGAACTTTGCCTGTCAACTGCAGAAACTCAACTCTTTACTTATTGGCACAGACAGTCATCTTGATAATGACAGCATGTATATTCAATTGAAAGCCAAAATAGACCCATCTCTGAGATAGTTATACAAGAGCAAGAAACTCAGTGTAGAAAAAGGATTTCAAAAGATGGTTGGAGACAATTCAGGTCATTGACAATATCTGACATTTCTCCAAGAAATGCCAGTATAAAATTGCAGACAAAGCTGTCTATGCCATTAAGAAACCATTATTGAATAATTCCAAACAAAATACCTCGACTTAACATATGAATAGTAGGTCTACTATGATGGCATTATTAACAATGTTAAGAGTGCCTGCTCTTATGATGTATGAATATAAACTTCTTGAGGCAAACAAAGGCTGTTTTAAGTATCATATCCTCTTTGCTGGTCATCTGTCATGAGACTGTAAGAACAGATTTTTAGATGCTTCGAATTATCGACCTGTTACACAAGCCATTATAGATAATTACAAAGCTTTACATACTCAGGCAGCTAAACCATCAACAGGTTCCAAACTGATTGCACTAGTGGCAGTGTTAGCCCTGATCATGACCATATCAAATTGGACAGTTGAATTCTCTGCTTTTATCAAACTATAGCTGCTGTTTTACTACTGTTGCTGATTACAAAAAAATATAACAAAAACACTGATTCTGATATTACCGACAACTCAGTGAGTTGTGCTCTATTGTCCTTGTCTCATTTTGTCTGGAATATCATAGTCAATGGATTTGACGTTGCTATGCCCATTACTGTTTCTACATTGATTGACTCAGGCTTGCATCTCATACTTATTGATTTAGCTCTAGTGAACTATCTGGGACTCTATTGCTATTTGTTGCATAGACCGTTAACTATAGATGTAGCTGTAAACTCTGAAGAGAAATGAGACATAACAACATTTACAGAATACTATAGAATTTCTGTTACATCCCTCAATCAGCATTGAACTTCTTATAGCTTATAGGCTGTTATTGCACCAAAATTATATTCTGATCATCTTAAAACTTTTGTTCTTAAAATCAAATTCAATTGTAATAGATGTAAAAGCTGGTACAATAATGGACAAATGTAATAATTATAACCTCTTACAACCTGGTCCAATTTGCCTATCCTTATCAAAACTGTTTGTATCTATAAAAAAAAATTTCAATGCACTATGTGTGACTATAAAGAGATGGTAAAGGAACTGACTTTTGTTTGCCAGTTGCGGCTTGAAAAGATAGAACATATTAGTCTTTTTGAACCAGTAAAACAGGTCAATGTAGTAGCAGCAGTTCAAGCCTGCATTGAGGAACTTGCCTTGATGACTTTGTTTCAAGCATATGACATGCAAATAAAATCAGAATTTTGAAATATGTTTGAACTGATTGTCTATGTGGATGATCTACCTTGAGATATGCTAGCAGAAATTTGTCTCAAGGACATTAATTAACTGATAAAGACACATACTTATCAATGCTCTTATAAGTACCATGAGGCCTGGAAGGTACTGATTAAGGAACATTTGACAGCAGGACGTATTTGACTATCATTCTTCATGTTTGTATTACTAGCATTTATTATACTGAAAGCTGACTCCACAGTGCCTCTACATTAAGTAAATGATTTCAGAGAACTAAATGCTAACACAGTACCAGACAATCATTCATTGCTTCTAATTGATGACATCTTCAGAGATTGTGCCAAGGAAAAAAAATTTGCTGTAATTGATTTGACAAACATGTTTTTTCAAATGCTAATGCATCCTGAACATGTATATTTGACTGTTGTATCCATATTATTTGAGCTATATGAGTGGTTAGTGATGTCAATGGAGCTAAGAAATGCTCCTACAATTCACCAGCAACATGTCATTGCAACTCTCAGATACTATATCAGCTGATTTTGCCACATTTATCTAGATGACATAGTGATATGATCTGACATGATATAAGAGCACCATCACAACATGCATAAAATGCTGCAGGCACTGCATGATGCTTGCTTGTATATAAACAAAAAAAAAAGTTATTTGTACCAAACTGAAATTAACTTCTTGAAATATTATATTTCTACAAAAGAAATAGAGGCAAATGCCTCTAAGATTGATTAGATACTCAATTAGCTAATTCCCATGTCAGCCAAGAAAGTTCATTCATTTCTGGGACTAGTGAGATACATGACTGTTTTTTTACTATGCATTGCTAAGCACATGGGTGTCCTTCATAATCTGACTACATATGACTGCAACATTATGTTCTTTTGCTAGGGCTTCCGGCAGCAAAGAGCATTCGATACAATCAAAAAATTGTCATTTTGCAAGAGTGCTTAACTATAATTAATTATTCTAATACATCAAAGACAATTTTTATAACAATAGACATGAGCAATCTGTGCTCAGGGACAGTTCTATCCTTTGGAGAAATCTGGGACCAGACCATGCATGGCCAATTGTATTTGAAAGTTAAACCTTCAAGGATCTGAAACTGAACTGCTGTATATGAAAAGGAATTGTTAGCCATAGTACAAGCCTTAAAAAAGGGGCGGTCTGATTTATTTGGATCTCAATTTATTGTTTATACCAACCATAAAACACTGCTTAATTTTGCTCACCAATATGATATCTCTCAATGTCAGGCCAGGTAAATAGAATTTTTCTCACAATTTGACTGAAAATTGATGTATGTGAAAAGAGAGGACAACACTGTGGCTGATGCCCTCTCAAAACTGCCATACAACTTGCTAAATCCATCAACACCATATCAAAATGCCCCAACAATAACATCAATATACATGCATGATGATGACATAATCATAGCATGTATCAGAGCAGTATTGCAGGTGGGTTAAGACTTCCTGTTTTTGATGGCCTTCTCATTGTGCAGGACACCATCTCCTCCACCAGTGACTGTAATGGCCTCAACTGAGCTTGCCATTAAAGTAGATGAAACAACTATTGCAGAAATAAAGACTGATTATGCAATGGACCCATGGTACAAGAATTTGATTGAGGCATCAATGTCATGACCCCCATCTAGAACCACCTTAGAACACTCTCAGAACTCCATTCGGGACCCCCTCACTGGCCTCACAACACAACTCCTGCTATCACAGCGAATAGAACAGCCATCATGTGCATCAACTTCTGCCATCATGCATACTTCCTGACAGCTCTGCATCATAGACCCCAAAGCCACCTGCTGCTACTCCATGATCAATGGCTAGATCACAGCAATCATCCCAGCTATCATGCATCACACATCACAGCCATCTTTCCGTGCCAATTAATTGCATGCTTTGCATGCGTGATCCTCAGTATATAATTTTCTCTATCTACTGCCGTCTATTAACTCCTGGAACTGCCTCAGATATCCCAGAACCCTTAGAAACCTGGAAGTGAACTCTACATATACTCAAAGAGTAGCCACCCACTTGTAGTGTCTTAATCTTGATATTACATTGATTGTTTGCATACTCTTTGGTTTTGACTAATATGCACTAACTGGCACGCTTTATTGAAAACAAGCAAAGTACAGGAGACAGAAACTGTCACTAAAGCTAAAGTCCAAAGTCAGAAAGAGTGTATTGAGCAAAGTAAAGTACTACTAACCTGAAGTCCAAAGTTAGAAAGAGTAAGGACTTCAGGTGATCTATTTACAGTTTATATACTGCTGAAAAACTATATACATATAAATAAAGAATAATCACATGTGAATAAAATGATAACACCAACTATGGTTGGGTGTGTTGGATATTATGCAGTACAACACTATCTCCAGCACTTGGCATGCATAGTATGTGAGGAGTCTTAACAGAGTCTCAGTGTGCTTGAGTGAATATGATAGGATGATAGACTAAATAATAATGTCTTGGATGCTGCCTTCAAATTGTAAATGCTAAAGCTTGAGCAAGGATATTGAAAAGAGAAAGAATAGCACAATGAAATATGCTCATAGGTGGCACTGCAAACAATGCTAGCACCTAACTTAGTAACAAAGTTAAGTCAAGCTAGCATTATTTGAATGCTAAGAGTAACTGGGTGCTCAATGAGTTACAATTTATTTTTATTTACATGTGAAGTAGCTATCTTTTATACTATGCACTACTATATTTTTAAAATGAGTCTATTTGCAGTGCTACTAATTAGTGCCTCTTCTCATAGTTATAGCCAGCAGCAACCTGTCAATAGCAACTAATAGTGTTGCAGCCTATTGGCCACAGTGACTCTAAAACTACTTAGAATTGTACAAGTCTGCTTATTTTTTAAGGTAATTCTGATTGGCCAGGCCACTCTAGAGTATGGTCAGAAAATCTTTGACAGATACTATGAGCACTAATATTGGTGCTAAATATTGTATTATTTTCTGATAGGTTACAATGTTGGGCTTGAATATATCTTGTCTTGTCATTATTGATTCTTTAGACTTCTGATCGAAGTGCTTCAGCAAATGACAGTGCTTAATAATACCTCTTTCAGAATTGATCAGGGTTTGGTTAGAGTCACCTCCCTATTGTTATGCTAGTATTATGAGTTCTGAGCCTGCTGAGTCCTCAATATCAATGTATAGTGAGTGCTGAGTGTCTGATAAATAGTGAATGAGACTGGTAAGTGAAGCCTGTAATGGGGTGCCAAAGCCAGAGATGTCCTGTTTCCAAGAGGGTCACTAGAGTCTTCAGACTGACAATTGTTAGTAGGCCTATAGTGTCCTTTGATGCATTCAGCCTGAGTAGAAGCCTATCAACATGTTATTTTACCAAATTGGATGTCTGCTAAGGCTACAACAATATGTGCATCAAAGAAGGTGATAAGTAGAAAGCAGCATTTCAAAAAAATCATAAACTCTTTGAGCCTCTTGTGATGTTTTTTAGCCTCACTAATAGCCCAGCCACCTTCCAGACTATGATAAATGATATCTTCTAAGACCTCATAGCAGAAAATGTTGTATTCCGAGGTCTACTTTAGTAGACTGAGGTTTTACTACCTGCTTTGGCGCGCATTTTGTCCTCGAAATTTGTGCCCCTCACGTGATCTCGGCAGTTGCCGTTTTCTTCCTCTACCGGCTATGTCCTCGATATTTGCTCCCTTTTGGCTATCTTTACCGGCTATTACTACCGGCTATTACTACCATGTCCTCGATATTTGCT
>QFEW01000950.1:498-13340 GCA_003316525.1 Termitomyces eurrhizus
GGTTACCGCCTACCTCCTCATCATGGAGCTTCAGATGTTTGCCCAGTGAACCAATGAGTCATTACATGACCAAACAATGATGCTCCTGATGAAGGACCCGCGCTATCAAGACCTCGTCAACCTAGCCCAGGGGACAGATGACCTTGCGCTCGTCGAGCGCCGACACATTCCAGGGCGCTTCCTGCGCACAAAAGAAGACAGCTCAACTGCGCTGTGCATAATGCGTGCTGAAGACCCATCCACACCGTTCGACCTGAATCAGCTCACGCAGTATGTGCTGATCTTTGGATGTCCTGGTTTGGAAAACACGTACCAAGGCATTGCGGTTGATCATGCCTACCACATGCACTGGCGAACCCTCTTCGGGTTTGCCTTGTGTTGAGCTCTTTGCGCTAACAGCGCAGCCAAGCCCGTGATTGTGCGGCGCATGACCCTCATCATGGCCTGCCCGGGTTTGTACCGTGAGGCTATTGCCTCATATAATGACATGTTCCCTGACCAGCTGTTCGAGCCTCAGAGAGGGCCCCAGCTAGAACTCCACCCCATGCACGTCCCTGACAACTTTGCACGGAACTTCTCAGACGACGATGCACTACGCATCTTATTGCACAATCGGATATCTGCTGACTGGGTGGACCACACGTATATCTACAGCGTGGTCTTCCTGGAACAGCAGTTCCACACCTCCACGATGTCTATGGACATCTTTTGCCAAATCAACAATGAGCGCATGGAGCGCTTGAACGAATATGGTACCCCCCCGCAATTCCACAATGGGATGTTCAAGCACAACAAGGAGAGTCGTCTTCCCAAGAACTCCAAGGCCAATGGTGTAACACTTCCAGAGGATTGAACCGACAACCTCAGGAAAACTGGAACTAGCAGGGCTTGAACCTGCATTGCATGTTACCATTACACCATAGTCCCGTGTTACTACTTGCTTTTTCTTGTCAACTAGTACCATTCTAGCTCTAGTCAATAGGGGCTTAGGCATAACCCCGGGCTTTAACTAAGGTGTATTGACACACCCTTACACTCTCCCCTCTAGACTTGTTCCAGCAAGTCTCAGGATCCCAAGTGCGCCCTCCTTGTACCTTATCCTGATCACAGACCATGCATCCGGTATTTCATGACTTATAGGTCCCAGGATAAAGGCCACCTTATGTCAGCGGATCAACCTCAAGGACCAACTATAATGGTCAGCAGAGAGGACAACAATGTTGTACAGCTGAGAAAGGCACCTTTGGTGCATAGAACTCAGAAGTTGCATGAAGGCCTCAGGAGAATTCTGAACTTAGAGTCCAAACTGGATTTCTCAGATGATGAGGAAAGTAAGAGGTCACATTTGACCCTGTCTATCCAGTTACAGCTGGTATTGGACCGATATCTATCGGTCATGAAGGAATCAACATGAAAGCATCTGCAGCTTTACATTGTAAAGCATCTACAGTTACTGGCTGCTAGGAGCCACAATATACCCTGTGCAGATTTGACAGAATATATCAAATTATTTGTGCATATCTTTGAGCTCAAAGTGGTGGAATACCTCAAGCACAGAGCAGCGCAAGGATCAGCAGTCTCAACAGCCACTCCAGCCAACTCAGTAGAATGTAAAATGAGTGTGCGCCAATGAGCGCCATTGATTGTGGAGGCAATGGAATTGCTAAACATGCCTCATCAGGCCAATGAGTCTCAGCAAGACTATATCAGGCATCAGAATGCTGCAAACTGTCAATGCAATGTCAGCAGAGTGCCTCAGCAGGCATTATCTGAAGTGGAGACTGTGATAACGACTCCAGCAGAGCCAGAGGTGTTACTTGCCATGCAAGAGGTTAAGACATCTCGACAGCAAGTCACTATCAAAGAAGAGGTGGACAAAGTCCACATTTTTGAGGAGCAAACATGACTACAATGCATAGCACAACACGTCCACCTGGTGGACAATTGAAATAAACATGTCAATTACCAGAAAATGCACAACCAGGACTTGCACAATCATGGTGAGTTGTTAATTAACAACCAGGGGATAGCCTTTGAGGAGCATGAAGATGTAACACCTGTCAATGATATGTGGCAACAATTTGCTGCTCAAACTGCTAAGCTGGACAGAGATCTGGAAGGTAGTGATGTTAGTAGTGATCACTATGATAGAAGAGAGCAGAATTGTCACAATACCAACAGTGGAGGTCATGATCATAGATAGAACAATTGGGACAATAATAATTGTCATAATGGTGGCAGGCAGGCTGGTGGATCACCAGCAGATCAAGAGGTGAGGCAATAGCCTACACTGCAGCCAAAAAGAAAAATAGCCAACAAACATCTGTTTTGCAGTCCTCAGACATTCTCAATGCCTACACCTCATGATTTGTGTGAAGTTACACAAATTTATGGAAGGAGAGGCTCGAAATTGGTTCTGCTGCCATGTTTTTCACATCAATTGCAATAAATTGCATTGGACATTTAAAGAGGTTCTGATAGGACTGTATAATTGTTTTGTCAATGCTGCAACTATGCAAAAAGCTTGAGATGCCTTTAGAAAAGCAGTGTATGATGCCAAGACTGGTGTCCAAACATTCTAAGATGACCTGGTGGATCATGCACAGAATATGACTGTCTATTCAGACAAATACACCATTTGTGAGACATTTCTGAGATGAAATACTGGCAAATATAAGGAGAGCGTTGATATGCAATGATAATTGTTCTCCAGAGGTCAATACGGTAACCAAGTTCTTGGCATACACTATTCAGTATAAGCAGTCAACACAAACTGCAAATCATTATGAACAGCATAGTTCATACTGAGGGCCTGTGAACCATCAGGCCATGAAAGTGGGAACTTTCCTTGCCAAATGGTTGGAGATGAAGAAGAATCGCAATCCATGATTTGTTGTATGTAAATAATTTCAGGAGGCCAGCAGCCTTGATTGAAATCTGCTGGATTTTTGCCAGCCAGAGATAATTGACCCTCTCTGAATCACACTCAGGTAGCAGCTAGGGAGGGCCCAGCACCGGGAGTGTGTCTGGTGGGCAAATCTGGTCTGATCATGGGAGTGATCCAGAGAAAGCCTATATATAGTAGACTTGCCTGGATGCTACAATTGCAGTAAGGTTGGGTATTTTGCTAAAGAATGCTCCACTCCATCCAAGACACACATCTGTGCAGCCCATATGGCTACAGCCCCTAGTGATGTTGTCAGTGACAACAAGGATGAGGAAGTTGTTGAGGAGGCTGAAGAAGAGCTGCAAGACATGGCTGATAGCTCAGAAGTGGATGACGCTGAAAGCATTGACATTGATGGCAATGAGTACATCACAGTGGATGTGTATGACAGTGACTACTACACTTGTAATAACAAGGATGAGCACTTGTTAGAATGAGACATGTAACTTTGCAGAAGGCAACTAACAAGTTGCAATGTCTGCATTATACTTCTAAGGAGAAGGAGTGCTTGGTTACCTACATTGATATCAATGGACATCCAGCCTGGACTTTGTGGGACTCAGGGAGTACCACTATGGGCATTACACCCCAGTTTGCTCACATCAACACAATATACATTCATGAGTTGGAAGAGCCATTGATGCTCTAATTGAGGATTATAGGAAGCCACGCCATGGTGCAGTTTGGTGCTGAAGCAAGGATAAAGACGTCAGGGACGTCAACCAAGGAGTATGTAGATATAGCAAATCTCAATTGCTACAATATGATCATTGATATGCTGTTTATGCATAAGAATAAGGTGTCCCTAAACTTTGTGAATGACATGGTTGTTGTGAATAGTAAGCCTATAAAAGTGGAGAAGATTGTGTTGAGTGACACAGATGGTTGCTTGTGGCATTATTGCACAACAGAGAAGCATTGCGACAAACACAACTGACTAAATGGTCACAAAGGGCAACTGTACAGGAGGTGAAAGATGAGCAAGTCCCACTAAAGAGCCTGTCAGCAGACTCACCAGCTATTCTAATGTCTGAGGAAGAGTTTCAAGGAACTCTAAAGAAGGGAAAGTATCTGGATGTGGTTGGGTATAAAAGTGGAAAGCCTGATCAGGCTAGATAGCATAAGAATAGGCATGATAAACACGTGGTGGTGTCACTGGAATGCCAGCTGACTAGCTCTTGGGTGAAGGTAGAAGACCTTGTCAAGGACAAGATGTATAGCACAGTGCAAACTGTGAGGAGCACAACCAGTGTCTCAACCAGAAGTGCAATGGGTGTACAACTCATGCATGCCACAAAAGTGGAATGAGCTGGTAGCGTCAATAGTGACACATACAATAGGAAAAGTACATTTGGCCCAGACTAAAGAGGTATACTGTCATGCACAGGAGGATGAGATTGATGAAGCCTTGGATATCATGTTTGATGGTGTATTGCTGAAGGCAAGAAGTGTGCAATTGTTGTCAGAGACAACAAGAAGAATGAGGAGACAACTAGTGGTAAGGTTGAATCTAAAAGATTTCATAGAAGAGCATGTACATGCCTTACAGGAATAATTTAAACTAAAGGTTCAGCTGTGTGTAGCACGTGTAGCAAAGAGGAAAGGTAAGGCTATGAGCCTTATGAAGAAAGATATTCCTTTATTGCACCAGCAATAGCAGCATAAATTTGCTGATATTGTCAATGGAACAAAGGAGGAGCTCTCTCTGTAGAGGAAAATTAATCATGAGATTAATCTCATTGATGAGAATAAGCAGTACAAGTACTACTTGCCTTACTGTCCACAAGCACTGCAAGACCAGCTTCATGAAAAAACAAACTGGTATATAAATGCAAAGTGGTGGGAACCATGACTAGTAGTGCAAGCTGCACCCTTACTTTGTATTTCCAAGAAGGATGGGACGTTACACACTGTATTGAATGCATGACAGCACAATGATAATATGGTTAAGGACATAACACCCCTCCTGGATTAGGAAGTCATACATGAAAATGTCGATAAAGCAAAGTACAGGTTGAAAATTGAGCTAACAGACGCATATGAACAAGTTTGCATATACAAAGAAGACATACTGAAAATGCTGTTCTCGTCTCTGATGGGGACATTTGTGAGCAATACCATGCAAATTGGTGACTGTAATGCACCAGCAACATTCCAGAGGTTAATGACCTCCATCTTCTGAGATGTAAAGGAAGTTTATGCATGTCTATTTAGACAATATATATATATTTTTAGACTCTATTGAGGAGCACAAGCAGCACATATGAGTCATATTTGAACGACTCTGTAAGGAAAGCCTCTACCTCAAATGGAAGAAGTGCAAGTTGTACGCACCTAGTATAGACTGTCTTAGTCATGTCATTGATGAGAAGGGTATCCACCCAGACACAGATAAACTTGATCAAATTTGAGAGTGGCATATTCCACGCACATATAATAATATCTAGCAGTTTGTTGGATTAGTGAACTATATTAGTAATTTTTTGCCAGATATTATGGCATACACTGGGCCACTAATAGCCATGACCCAGAATGGGTCCCCATTTCACTGGAGACTGCTGCATCAGTAGTGCTTCAAAATGATTAAGGGCATTTGCGCAAAGATGCCAGTGATCCAGCCAATTGACTCATGCATTGATGAGCCTATTTGGCTCATATGCAATGCATCAAAAACAGAGGTTGGGGCCATATTTGGCCAAGGTAAAACGTGGCAAACTTGCCAATCAGCAGAATTTATGTCCTGTAAGTTCACTTCTGCACAGCAGAACTATGCAGTACACAAGTTAGAAACACTTGCTATCTTAGAAGCCCTTCTGAAGTGGGAGGATAAACTAATGGAATATAAGATCCATATTATCATGGATCACAAAGCGCTTGAGTTTTTCAAGACTCAAGTGCATCTATCACCACAACAATGTCGCTGGATTGACTGCATGTCACAATATTAGTTTGACATCACCTATGTAAAAGGTGAATTGAACAAAGTCATGGATTGCCTGTCTTGATATTTCAAGAGTGATACTTGGGATGACATTCATGATATACATGATTATGTCCAAGTAGACAGACAAATCAATCTGGAGGACGAGGACTTGTTCTTGCATAGGTTCCATGAAATCAAGGAATATTCAGTTGAAATATGCACCATATAAGCACAGGAATTACGTTGCAGCAAGCGACTGCAAGAACAGCAAGAAGCTCAAGTTATTGAGGTGCAGGTGTTGGTGGACCATGAGGCCACCTAGCCACATGAAGAGACAAGGCAAAAGGCACCTCCTAGTGGTGCTGAGATGACTCTCCAGCATGCACTAGACTCACATGATTATTAGCCCACACCAATAGACTTAGGCAATGTGCAATTTTGCACATGTATCCAGCAAGGATATAAGAATGACAATCTCTTTCTAGAGATTATGAACAATATCCAGGTGCATCCACGCTTCAGGGTAGAGCAGCAGCTCATTTATCTCACCAGATCTACTGAGTTCAAAGTCATCTGCATTCTCTAGGAGTGGTTGTTGATAATGACTATTCTGGACCAGGCCCACAAAGTAGTAGGCCATTTTGGAACTCAGAGTTGAATTACGTGCAACACTGGTACTGGTGGCCACAAGTGGCCAAGAAAATGAGTCAATTCTGCTCAACATGCAAGCTATGTCAACAGTTGAAAGTGTTATATTGAAGCCACTAGGAAAGCTTCATTTTCTGATTCTAGTTAAACCCTGGGACTCAATCAGGATGGACTTTATTGGTCTGTTCCCAGAGTTGAAGGGTTTTGACTACCTGTGGGTAGTAATCTGTAGAATAATCAGTATGGTACATCTCATCCCTGTGAAGACAACCATGACAGCCTCAGACTTGTTCTGGATCTATTTCAAGGAGATAGTATGCCTTCATGGATTGCCCAGCTCAATTGTAAGTGATTGAGATGCTAAGTTTACTTCCAAATGGTGGAAGGAGCTGTACAAGCTGCTCAGAGCAAAGTTGCTCATGTCTACGTCATTTCATTTGCAAATAGATGGCCAGACAGAACAGGCAAATAGAAATATTGCACAGATACTGCGAGCATTTGTATGTTCTGATCAGAAGGACTAGGTGGATAGATGTTTACTTGTTGAATTTGCAATAAACACAAGCATATCAGAAACCACAGGGTATTCACCCTTTGAACTCAATAATGGCTATATGCTATTCATGATTTGTAAAACTTTGCACTGACAAAGTTATCCATGTTGGAGTTAAACAGTTTGCATGCAACACACTGAAGAACTTAGCAGATACCCATGATGCAATTATAGAATTGTGCATATGGCAAACATTGCATGCAAATAATTGCAGGCATGATGAACTGGATATTGAGAAAGGAAACCTAGTGTATCTTTTGACAAAGAACTTGAACTTGCCGAAAGGCAGAGCGAGCAAGTTATGTCCTAAGTGGATTGGACTGTATAGGGTTCTCAAAGCTGAACTAAGCATATCTAATTACATGTTGAAACTGCCCCATGCACTGCAGGTGCACAGAATAGTATCTAAGTTTTATGTGTTGCTATTGTGACTGCACCTCACTAATAGTAACACACTATTCCCTGATCGTGCAACTCTGAAGCCATATAACTTTAAAACTGGTGATGACCAGGAATGGTTTGTGGATAATCTCATAAATCATAGGTGGACAGGGAAAAACCTTGAATTTGAGATGAGATGGAGCTTAGGTGATACTACCTGGGAGCCACTAGTAAGCTGCAAGGATCTTGCAGTGTTGGACTAGTATCTAGAGCTGCAGGGCATAAAACACCCTCAACAGCTAGCAAAATGTGCATAGAGCACGTAATGTGGTGAAAGTGGACAAAGTCCACTTTGATAACTGGTTATTGACTGGGTGGCTAGTATTTGTGGTTGTTTACACCACTAGCAGAGTTAGGAGATTTTTTTCTCTTTTCTTTGCCTAAGTCCCAATACATGTAGCTGATGTGTTGTCTGAAATGGCCTATTAGGGGCTGTGAAAAAATGATCAGAGCCTGCAGGGCTCTAGTGAAGAGAGGAGACCTCCAAATATACAAATACAAAACTATCTTCCTGATTACTACAGGCAGCCACTATATCTGGCAATAAGCCAGTACTAGTCAGCAGATGTGGCCTACCCAGGCTGCAAGGAACTGCTTCTGTATTAAACACCCCTCCACTTGCAAGAGATGGAAATGGACAATGAGGAGTGTTACAAGCACCTAGAGGAGAATATGTGCTAGAAGCGCTATTATCAGGTTCTCTAATGCACCAGCACATGTCAGCACTGATATACATGGAGGCAGTGGCAGGACCACCTTCTGTGCCATGGGTGCATTGGCTCATGATAGAACCATATGAGGAGCCTGTGCTACAAGCACAGGAATCAGTAGTGCTAGTCACACTCCTTTGCTGATTGGAAGCAGCGGAACAGCCAGTCCCTGCAACTGCATCCTTTCTGCAGGATAGTTTGGCTATGGTTGTTATGGAGAGGCTGCTTGACCAAATCGAGCTTATGAAGAGGCAGCGCATATCAGTGCTGGAACAGATTGACCACGCATCTAAGTGCAAAGTGTCAAACTTTGAGAAACCAACCACCAAGATCGAGAGGGCTAGATACTAGTCCATTTGACCAGTCAAACCTCCACAGGCTAGCATGCCACCAGCAGCGCAATCAGCACACCCTGAGCAGCCTGCTCAGCCTGTTGCATTATTGTCATGGTTGCTTGCTGTGGCCTCTCAGGCCCAGTCAGAGTTACTGCCTGCAGTTAGTAAGCCTCTGGCCAAGCTGTTTCTGGGTCAGCGGGAAACTGCACCATCTTGGGCCCTACCTATGGGGTCCAAATCCATCACTGTAGCACCAAGGGTGTCCATTCAGAACATCTCTTGCACTGAGCCTGGAGAGAGAACTTTGGCACAAAATGCACCTGCCCCTCCTGTGGCTTAGCCACCATCCACATTGTTTGCCCCAGCAAAGCCAGGGCAATCTTATCAACATTACAGCCGCAAGCTGCCTTTTGATGCCTCCAAATTGGAGGTAATAGCCTTCCTTGCTGGCATTCCTGCTCAAGCAGGAGAAGTCTAGATATTGTTTATATTGCCTGTGTTCATACTGGCACCATCAGAATACTATTCCATAGTTGTCTTGACCCCAGACCTCCGCACACTGGAACAGTGTGATAGTCTGGTGGCAATCTTGAGAAACAAGCCTGTGCCTGGAAAAGACAAAGCACCATTTTTGGGAATCGATGGCAGATTAATTCCAACAAGTATTGTGCAATAAGTGCATAGCAAAAAAGAAGGCAAACTGTGCTGAAGAGTTGCAGGCCCTTAAATATAGGGCCAAGGATGATTTCAGGAGAAAAATCCCTAATGGTTTAGAGGTGAAAGTGTGGGGTCTGCTCAATGTTGAGCGAATGAACTCATGCTTCAGAGGAGCACTCAGCCACTGCATATACTATTTGTATTCCACAAATACTGTGCTGATGAGAGCCAATGCCAACAGAGCGGTGTTGTATGAGTATGCCTCTGGCCAGCCTGTCCATATTCTGGGCACAATCATATATAAGCACACCCCACATGGTCTCCCCTACACTCCTTTAAAGCTGGATCAGCTCTATAAATATTACATGAACGTTCATGTCCTGCATCACAACAGAATCATTGCATATATGTTGAACACAGAGCTTCAAATGTTTGCTCAGCAAACAGTTGAGGCTCTGCATGACCAAACTATGCAGGTCCTGATGAAGGAGCCCCAGTACCAGAACCTTGTCAACCCAATGCAGAAATCTAATGACATTATTCTTATAGAGCAACAACAAATTCCAAAACGCAGCCACGCTGTTTGATTTTGACCAGCTTGCTCAATATGCACTGGTCTTTGGTCACCCCAGATTGGAGAATACATATCAAGGCATCATAGTTGATTGTGCATACCACATGCACTGGCAAACCCTCTTTGGATTTGCATTGTGTCAAGCTCTCTGCACAAATAGCATAGCCAAACCCATGATTGTTTGGTGCATGACTCTTGTCATGGCCTGTCCAGGACTGTATCATGAGGCAATTGCCTTGTATGACGCCATGTTTCCTGAGCAACCCTTTGAGCCCCAACGTGGGTCTAAGCTCAAGATTCACCAAGTTTACGTGCCAGACAAGCATGCATGGAACTTTTCCAATGATGACATGTTATGCATCTTATTATATAACTATATTCTGCTGGACTGGGTAGACTACATATATATTTATGGTGTGGTCTTCCTGGAACAGCAGTCCCACTCCCCAACAATGTCAATGGACATCTTCAAGCAGATTGACGACAAGCACATGGAGTGCTTCTCTACTTATAGCACTCTGCTTGCAGTCCTGTGCAATGGGATGGATGGCAGAATATGACCAAAAATAATTATTATTGTCTTATGTTCAAGCACTACAAGGAGAGCAATCTTCCAATCAACTCAGAGGCCAAGAGCCTCTATTATCTCATTGGCATGGATCCTAACCAGGTCAATCTCCTAAACTGAATGTTAGCACATGGTATACTACCCACCATCACTTCAGCGATTAACATTGCACTGACTGAGTCTATAGTAGTAAATTTGCCTGCAGTTAAGGGGTCAACCACCCCACCAAGGACCAAATCTGCACCTCCCCCTTCCATGATTAACATTGCACTGGAGGAGGAGTCAATAGTGACAGAGATAGGTGCAGTTGTAGGAGCCTCATTAGATGGGTTATAGACTTTTTTTTTAATTTTGGGTAAATATGAGTATGAACTCAATATTCTCAGGCTGACACACACTCCAGTGTAGCATGTATATACAGCAGATGCATGTTGTGGAGTCACTTTTTTTTATCTTAAATTTTATCTTACTTTTTGCTGCTGGCCTTGTATGTGCATTAGCACACTAAAATGCCATAAGATTCAGTGTTACATCTAACACTACTACTGTGAACATGATAATAATGTCCTATACCAATGCCATGCATGTCATTGAATGATGTTTTGCACTGTTGTGCATATTCCATTTCTAGTTCAACTCCTCGCCCAAGACCGAGTATGTATGTAACGGAGCATCACATCTGTTACTAGTGTCAACAATGCTATTTGCATACAGTAGAGTATTATATAAGATAACATCTTGTATTCATTCTAGTTCTAGTCAAATCTGATATAGCAGTCTGATTTAGCACTGTGTAAACCACACAAGATAGTTCTAACTTGTAACCAACAGTTACATTTCACTTCATGTGGAAAGGATTGTGTACATGAAGTATTTTTGACATTCAAACTTGCTCAATGTTATGTGCAGTGCGGTAACATAGTGATACTTTGTCAAGTAGATTTGGGCATAGTCAAGGCCAATATTTTCATGCTCAACTAGAGGTATGTTTACTTGCTGCATATTAAAAACCTCATACTAAACATTCTATTTCTAGTTCTTTTTATTATAGTTAGTAGAATAGCTATCTATGTATTCTATACCTGTAGCTGGACATCAAGACTAAATACACACTGCTGGGATTATGTGGAGTTTTTTGCATATGACTGTAGCTCAGTGTCATCTGTTATTAGAGCCTTAGGGCCTATTCAGGAACCTAGTCCCCACAAAGCGTAGGTCCTTGGTCCAAGCCTCAGGTCAGGACGACGAAGCCTAAGGCTGATTCCCATGGTCCATGAGCAGCTGTGCAGGCTTTGTATCACACTTGGTCACATCAACTCAATAGCCATGCTCGTATAGACTACAATTTGTACATTATCTATGACTCATATACCTTCGATATTGCCTTTGATAAAGAGGCTCTGTGCTGCAGAAAACCTTCAAAAGCATGTAGCAGCTCTTTCAGCCATATTAGCTGCCACTGCTGTGATCAGATTTGCAAAAGCATGACTGCCACCCTGCCCAAAACAACCTCAGTGCTCACTGGTCAATTATAGCTCAATGAAATTCTTTTAGACCATCTTCAACGTTTTCAAGAGCAAATAGGCATATCTCGGACGGTCTTTCGGAAGCTATCAAATGAGCTTCAGCTGAACTATGGCTTGAGGGATAGCCGAGGAATTACAGCTGATGAGCAATTGGCTATATTCCTTGCTGACGGGATTTGCAGCTTCTCTCTGGGTGTTTTTTTCTAGTAGATGCTAGATTTCCACTCTGTGATATGATGCTTACACCATACTGTGGAGTCCAATACCATCTGCAAGAGTGGAAACAAGGCAATCAGAGGTATGTTGATCTTTGTTACGAGCTAAATAACACTGATAAATCTTCTAGACCTCAAAATTGTCAAGAACTTTTCAATTTACATCATGCACAGGCCCACAACATTATTGAGCAGGTATTCAGAGTTTTCAAGCGATGATTTGCACTTGCAGTCTCAGCCCCTGAGTACAGGATCAAGTTACAGTCAAAATTCATCTGTGCTATGAATGCACTGCACAACTTTATTCGTATTCATGAACCAACATATGAAATTACTTAAGAGTCTGAAATAATGCTACAACGCAATTACTCAGCACTTCTTGCAATGGAGCGGGCACCATCTACATCATCACATAGCATCAATACATCAAATGACACACCATTCAACTCACTTCAAGAACATCAATGGATCGGAGGGGACATCACTGCAGCAGAACGTCAAAGGGCATCAGAGCAGTGAGATGAAATTGCACAGGCAATGTAAGAACAGTATCAGGCTGAACTATGTGCTCGAGGAGAACTGTAATAATGTACTATTATCAAGTAAGTAACATAGGCAAAGGAGTGTGTGGTATAAAGGAGTGTGATAATTAAATGAATGTATGGAAGGATCAGATGGTGGAAAGGGTATATAGGAGGGGTATGATGTTCAAATTAAGCTTCATGATGAGAGAGTGCAAAATGGA
>QFEW01000954.1:340-12964 GCA_003316525.1 Termitomyces eurrhizus
CCGCATGTCCTCAGACTGAAAGTCGGGACACTGTCGCCGACACCGCATCATCCAAAGGTGCTTGGGATGTTGAAGGTGCCTTTTCCCTTACCAGACGTTGAGGTGGAAAGGATGGGAACAATCAAGCGTCCAACTGGTAAGCATCAAGTTTCTTTTGGTTCTATATTTCCTTCTCTTTCTGGGAGTTTCCTGCCCTTGAGTTCAGCTTTCCTTTCTTTGGTGGCAGATCGGACCTATCGAGTATGTTCTTCACATCATCTATCTGTCGCTCGATGAGCGTCAGGTTGATCCTACGTACAAGCATCATTTGCTGTTTGTCATATCACATTTCTAGTCCGAGCGAACCTCTTCTTTTTCGCGACAAATACTGGCCTGGTTCACTAGTTTTGCGTCTAACTCAGAAACCCGCAGATCCCGGGGAACCACGTCTGCAGCCCGACTGGGAAGGGTTAACACTCACAGCAGAAGAAATTAAAGACGTGGTATGTAGCACGGCCATGTGGCTTACTGTCAGAGAGAGCTTCGGAGGGGTTGGAAAGGTTAGCAGGAAAGGCGATGGTTGGCGAATACGGGCATAGGGAGGCTATCGCGCGCATCCATAATGGATGCGGCGAAGCAGTGGAACTATGTTTGTTTTTTGACTGCTGCCTTCCCCCTTTTTTTTACTGTCCTTTCGCTCACTATGATTTGCTTTGGTTGCTCTCACATATGGTGTTTTCCAGTTTCTGTCGGTGATTGTTGACCGAGACCAGTTTTTCTAGTTTTTGTCTATTGATTTTTAACAGCATATTTTCGTTGTTACTGTTTATGTTTTCGCAAGTTACGTAATTAGTGGATCCCCCGCAAAATGGCTATTGCGATTGCTTACAAATGATAAAGCGTCGGCGCGTTTTACTCCTCTCAATTTAACCGAAATATCGATTTTGAAGAGTGTCGAAATAGAAGTCCATTATGCAAAGGGTACATGTGACTATGATGATCGACTCGTGATGGTTGTCGCCTTTGGATGTTTGTTCTGTGGTCGCAAACGCCTTCTTCAAAGTTTTAACACTCGTTCATTCGCAGTTGCTGAAGCTAGCTAGTTCTTGGAGGAAGCTGAGACCCAACTGTCCGGAGCGGGATCGCGGGGACACGTGATCGCCGGTCCCCACGGAGGGATTTGGTCGGAAACGGAATACGGACATACCTCTTACACTGACTGAGTATTAATGTATCGAACACCAACGGATTGTATATCTTCGCGAAAGTCAATCGCAGCAGAATATCAGCTGCGGTCGCTAGAAGAGCGATTCTGTTGGGGCAGGATCGCGAACGCGTCAAGCGCACGTGATAAGTGACAGTATAATGGGGAAGCGGGTTACGGATATACCTCAGTACTGCATGATAATGATAACGTATACTAACGATATACGGTAGTCTGTGCTAAACAAGTAGACTTACAATATAATCGTTATTACACCGACTGAGTCTGTGCTAAACAGATTCATTATTCAGAATGACCGATGAACACAGCGCTTCGAAGAGAAAAACCTTCGAAGACGTCATCATCAGTGAACTTACATCTTGTTAGTCATTTTGCCATTTTTCAGCTTACGATGAAAGATAAACCTATGGGTGGAACAATGACACGAAGATGTTAGGAATAGCAAAAGTGATGCGTTAGATAAGACTAGGACGTGTTATGATGACTCCAGATTATGGGGTCAACTTTTGATGCCGAATCTTGTATAGAAAGAACGTCATAATAACTTCATTATACATTCAAAGGTGGGCCTCTGTTTTCTGAGCCGAGCTTCACAGTACGAGTATAGGTTTCAACTTCAACTTCCAGATATTTATTGCTGGGACTTGGCTACTACAAAGTTAATAGTCCATAGGACATATTATCGCCATAGAGAACAGTCCACATACGTTAGTAGATACAGTGGGACCTAACCTACGAAAAATTCAATTGGATGTTTGTAGAGTACGCTGGTGGAACCTCCTCCCCTTCTATGACCACCCTGCTGGTAGTCACTCCGGTGAACGGCCGTGGCGAAACATCAGAAGAGGCATTCGTTGACGGCGGGTCCTTGTGGCGGGAGTTGTTGACAGCATTTACTCTATTAGTTGGTCGTGAAGAGCGATTATCCGTCGCTTGAGGGGTACCCTTTTTCGTTTGGCGCGGGATAGAGCTCGTATTTCCTGCTGTGTTGGAACGACTACTGGGAATCTGGGATGCATTTGAGGTGGTCGATGACATTGTCTTCTCTGCGGATGTCCCACCCTGTGTCGTATATCCGCTGAGACTTGTATAACCTGTACTAGTCGATTCCCTTCTCGTTGTCTTGTCTGCAGCCGTGTCTCCACGTATTGTGTAGCCTGATAGACTGTTTTCATTTGAAAGTTCCGGAGGCTTCCACGACTCGAGAGAATAACGGGTATACTCGACGGAGAAGGGACGGATGGTACCATTGAGCGGTCGAGTATCGGGGAATGGGTCGCTGCCGAATGGTGTGAGCTTTCCTGGAGTGGACGTCCATGGCCAGTCTGTAGACCGGCCAACATATTATAAAGTGGTGATAAAGGAATCGGCAGTACACATACGTGGTGCATTCCAAGATAACTTCTCGTACTGGACGCTTCGTCGCTTCAGACAGGATATCCGTCTCCGTCTCCATAGAATACCGATAGTAACGAGTAACGTGATTCCGAAAATCCCACCAACGACGGCACCTGCGATCACCCCAGATGAGAATTTTGGTGCACTTGGTGCTGACGCCTCAATTTGGAAATAGTCAATCCACATTGTGTTCATGTTTGAAGTGGTCAATGTGATGACCAATTCATGTTGACCATTGCTAAGTTTTGGAGACTGGTAGAACAGCTGTTTGTACAGGATGTCCGTGTCAGGTTTTCCAGTAAACGTTGATGTTGAATCATTCTGCTTGTCAATCGTGTACGTTGTTATGGGCGCAAAAGCTGGATCACCGTTGTTGTGGTCGCGTCCAATGGTGCCGTATACCTGAATGGATCGGCCTACCATTCTATCAGATTGAGGCATCGATATTCGTAAGGAAGTCTATACCAGTAAAAGAAATCGTAGCGTTCGAGTCCTTCGTCCATGAACCATGTACCGTGTGGTTGTGTTCTTGATCAGTTCCGCCTGTAATCCACTGTCCAGCGTACACTACGCTGAAATTGCTGTCGTCGATGATCATTAGAGGCATTAGAGGTCGTAAAGGATCGTTTTTAAGGGATTTGGATTGTCAGCCGGGACAAAAATGTCGGTCCGGCGAAAAGGTTCGCCGAACGCCATCCATAGCTATTTTAAGGGATCAGTTTCATTTATGATAAAAGAGAACTCTAGAAGGAAATGGTGGGCAGGATAATGTAGATGAGAGTTCGACATCTCGACTCGGATTGTTCCTTGATTTTGGCCCGGGCTTTGCAGATGTTGCATGTCTGATAAATTCAGCAGGGGCACGACAGCCATTCGCTGCTCCGCTTTCCGGAATATTAATATGAAAGTGAACGTTTTTTACTAGCGGCAAAGATACGTTTTGACTCCGATTTAATGCCAGCGACGGCGCAAATTGTAACTCCAAGCTATCATGCCACCCTTGGAGCTTACCTACGTTATGACAATTATAGGGCATATGACCAATTCTTCGTTGGATCGCCTGCGGAAGGCGCTTAGTATGTATTGTTGGACCAGATCTGACAGCAACAAGGTGTCAAAGGCGGCGAGAGGGTGCATAGCATACATTACGTAATTACGTAAACGAGATGGGTGCCCGAGAAACCTTGTCCAGAAATTTCCCACATCTAGGCCTCAAATCCGCAATAACGGAGTGGAGGGTCGATTGGACTCGCAATAACGGACAACATATGCAAAACATATGTTATAAAAAGGAAATTCTCATTTTCTTTCTTTTTTTTGTGCTATCACACATATAACAAGTCGATTACGTAAATTTACGTTGAGAACTTTCTCGGGAGCTTCCCGGGACCTTGCCGCTGTCGTCGCTACAATTACAGTCCTTTTGTCGCGTTCGTCCTCCATCGGTCAGCGTTCCTGTGTCCACGGCCCTCATTTTCGTACTCCACTCCACGATCAGCTTTTGAGTCCCTATCCTTGACACAAGGACTAACGAACAATAATTACTATAAACTATCAGTTAGACTAGTTCTAGGGAATAGAAAACTGTGTACTTACAACCTCAGTGTCGGTCTCGTATGAGAGAGAACAACTGAGGTTGTAATATTACTACTACAGTCAACATTATCTCACACGATTTTAGTATGTGCCCTGTGGACTCGGACATCATGTCACATCGATAGAAACATTCGAGGGCGCTAAAAACACTACGGTCTAAGTTTGCTCAATATTGCTCCTTCCGTTAGCCTGATGATCTGCTACATCTGACACCCACTCATAAGTCGTGATATCCATGGATCTGATCTGACGTCGGCCGAGACCTACATTGTCAAGGAAACATTGGAACAACCTCGCGTCTCGAATGACCACGGCCACAAATTCCTGAATCTGATCTTTCTAGGGGATAAAAGCGTCCGTTCGAGTCGTAAACCTGTCGGATTGAAGACCGTTCATCGCAATAGAACAAGTGTCCGATGTTCAGGAGAGGAGTAATTCTCCTGCTACTGCGTATCAAGTAAGTATTCAGCTGGATGATCATCATTGTAGCCTGACTGTTGTCAAACAACGCCGAATAACCCATTTCCCCACAAGTTTGGAACGTCTTAAGAATACTTTCACACACTGACACAGAACCTACTTTCTTTCTTCGAATGATAGTGGTCAGTTGAAGAGCACAAGCACGGTTGGCAAGGGATCAATGTCACAAACTAGAAATCACTACCAGAACTAAACCAAACGGGAACGAATTTGCTTTGTAAGTATGGACGGTAGCACACACTATGACGACGTCCTATAAATAGCGGAGGCATCATGCATATAGTTAAGACGAGGAGAAAAATATAACCTTCGAATCTGAGTCGTTGAGTCTGTAGTACACGGTTTACCGGTGTACCAGTGCCATGTAGAAGAGTTTCCATCACTGTATATATATTGCGAGCGAGACAGGCCAGCCGCATGGACGATGCATCATTCCCACCAGAGTTGGCCACGGTTTTTCCTCCTGTTTATGGTGTTGTGAATTGTCATTGTTTAGTCCTGCCACTCCACCATCCATGGAAGGAATGTAATGAAGTTCCCAGGTAATTTATAATTCCCAACAAGGCCAGGCATCAGCGGGGGAGAGGGCTTTGGGCACGTAACATATTTGACAGGTTAGAACGTGGTAGTCTTTTATCATCGGGCCCATGACCACGAGGTAAGTGTCTGGTGGTCGTTTCAGGATGATATGTGGCATCAATCCCACGACTACTAGGGCGGGGAGATCCTGGGATGGAACCGGACGATCGCGATTGGTATAGGAATGAGGAGGAATTTGTAGTTGTACTACGGGAATACTGAGAGGCCCTAGCGTAAGGGTCAAAAGGATGCAATTCTCCAGGGGGCTTGGGCTCGAGTCGGGTCCATAGTCTTTCTGATGGCCAACAGTCATTCTCACGGACCAATATGGATCTGAGAAGAGAAGATGGAGAATTACTCACGTAACCACGATGTCTTTTCTTCATTTTTGTAAGGAGGTGGCACTTCAACGTTGGTCTTTAACCTCCGAAGAAGGTTGCGCATAAGCAGGACTATGGTGACAAGTAGAACCAGTATTGCACAGCCTCCAACAGCAATTCCAACTATTGAGCCTGTAGATAAACCAGACGATGAAGGAGTTGGGGTCGAAGCCGATGGAGAGTGTGTGATGCGGAAGTAGTCTAACCATAAGGGATTTTTACCTGGAGTCTTGTATGACACGACTAAGGTGTGTTGTCCTTCCGCGAGTCCCTGGGACGAGAAGAATAGTTGCTGGTAGAGAACACTAGTTCCTACTTTGCCAGTAAATTCTACAGTGTTGTTGGAATTGCCGTCAATTGTGTAAGACGAAGTAGCGGCGAAGCTTGCACTTCCGTTGTTCTCAAGTCCGATAGTTCCAAATACTTCAATGAGCGAGCCTGCCGTAGAGATACATCAGTTTTATGGTACTCTTGATGAGACGGAACATGCCATTAAAAGAGTAGATCGCCTGCGAGCCTTCGGTAGTAGTTCCGTGAGATGTGTTATTAAACTCAGCTGATGCCTCCCCGGTTATCCAGCTCCCAGTGTAATAGATATCGGGACTGGTGTCGTCAATGGACACTGGAGTCGACATAGCACACAGTGAGAAAGTCTGTTTATGATGGCAGGAAAACGGGCAAGAACAACTCGAGAGCCTTTAATACGTGAAAAGTGAAAAGCATGCTATATACAGCAAAAATGATCCATCAAGCTGTAACACGAATCTTTCATCAGGGGTCCATGTCAGTCGATAATTGTCCAGTCTCAATCTCATGGAAACCCGATTGGAAAATCCAGTAAAGGTGCAGCTCGAGCAAGTCACAAGTTTCAATTTAAATCGTCGATGGTTGCGTGATTTTAAAGAACGTTCCCCGAGTGTATGGATGAGATTCGCTGTGTTAAAATCGCGTAGCGTGTACGAGTACCTATCACCAGATATCATGATCAATTTGATGTGTGATTGTTGGATGACTTCAAGAGTAATACTAAACACTACCATGCTCTGTTCAAGTTTGCTCCTTCTGTTGGTCTGATATCTGCTATACCCGACATTTACTCACAGGTCACGGATACCAATTGGATCCGACTGCGGCTTGGGTCATGGCATCATTTTTAATGATATCCATACGAGGAAGAGTCGTGGATATAATACTGAAGTCCTTCGGTACTGCTCAGGGTCCCTTTCAAGCGGTGCACTGCCATTTCAAGGACCTCGTTGTGGCGCGAACGAACACGGCTACAAACGATCTTTCGCTCAAAGTCGACAAAATCATCTGAAGATACAAGGTCAATATGTAGGTAGCACTGACAAGTCATGCTCAAGATATCTTGAATAGAGTCGACACGCGCAGAGAACGCTTTTGGATTCAATCAATCAGTCTGCGACACTCAACTCTGGAATAGGAACCTTCGAATAGACTTCAGCAATCCTCAAGGAAAGCACTTGTGAATGAGCACTCGAATACCTGAGGCAGCATTATCGAGTATGAGATAGAGAAGGAATGAGTACAAGGGTGTCCTTGCAGAAGAGTGAGCGAGATTATCAGCCATGACTGAACAATTGCGCAGAGATTTGTCGTGGTTGTACAGTTAAGTCGCTCCAGGTTTTGTTCTTTACCCGCGAAGACATGTTATCATCCCTCCTTCTGAGTTGCGATGGGAACATTATCAGCTCGACGAGTTTTTTGACAAGTAATGTGTATCACTACCGTCTTCCCTTGCTGACCTATCACAACCGAAGCCAGTGATAGGAAACAGTTCATTTTCGGTGCGTCTTGACCGACCGCCCCTTCACTGAGGTCTTGACCGAGGCTATCTCTCTGCGTGGTGCCAGAGAGTCCCGGTAATTCGTGACGAAGTATCTGGGCTCCCAATCTTTTTCCACGAAACCCATCAGAAGATTTCGAGAGCTGGCTTTCCCTGTGAAGGACTCAATGGTGACTTCTTGAAGGTGCCTGGTGTGCTGCTTGATTGATTGCTGCCCAGTCAGAAAGTCTGTCGAGTGGTTGCTGAATGATATGTCGATCGAGAAGTAGACAGATGATTGGAAAGGTTTGACAGGCGATCCAAACAAGAGAAAACCGTTTTGAAGGCGATCATCGTCGCCTGCAGGTTGGCAAAGTCTACTTTCTATTCGATATCGCGTACCACGTTGGGAGTGGAAGTCTATTCTTTCAGTAGGGTCCATTCAATGCATGTGTAAGTCAACGCTCGAGTTCTAAATCCTGAGACTTCAAAAGTGTTCTGAAATAAGGTACTCACAACGAAAAAAGTTTGGGGCAGAAAAATGCGTCTAAAACTGGAGCTTGGGAAAGAACAAGACTGGTTTGTCGGGCTCTTCGATCTTGTTTTCAAAAACGACTCCTTTGTGCTCGTAATGTTCTACTCAACCAGTTGCATCTCGTACGTCCCATCATTTTCCAGTTCAATACAGATTTATCGATACTAGTCTCTTTTACCAACACGACTTATTTCTCGTTCTTCAGAGGCCTGCCTTTGTCCTTCGTGCTACTACATATCCTCCAGTCTCCCGTGATCAATGCTTCTCCTTGACCTGGGTCTATATATAGATTGTCCAATCAAATCAACTGCATCTCAGGCCTGTAATCGGTCTATTATGGATGCTCTCACCCCTTGATAGCAATTGCACCGACGTTCATGACAACTGTGGACACCCGGTATTAAGAACCACGAGGTTACACGGCATTGGTGAGTGCTACCAGCATCAAATATTATTCACATAAGTATCACATCCTAGAACGTATCTCAAGCAGTCAGCGAGCTTCCCGTCCTTTTATAAATTCGCGCATCGGTTAATATCAAAACGAGCCCAGGCAATTACATCAGTCGGTACAGAATATAACAGAAACCCAAGATGAACGGATTGATAGGTTCTATAATTATTCACGTATCTGCTGCGGAGGACAGATTTAGATTCTTACCGCCATATTTATCCCTCGTTGTCTGGATGAGCTGTTCATAGATAAACTCGGTACCCCGTAGCATGGGATTACGAACCCTGGGCCTTGCCGTCCTCCAAGTGGTCCTGACAATCTTACCAGCCTCAGCTGCTGTGACTGTATATCCGACAGCGACTACAACTATTGCAACCTCTGCCGCTAACTACACCGGAGCGGCAGCTTACGACCCTACAATCCTCAATCCTCCACCAGTTCCTAGTGCTCTCTCCACAAAGTTTGTCATTCAACTGCAGAACAACAATTCGGCCAGCCTGCCCCATCGTCAGAATGGATCATTCATTGGGTTCTCAATAGAGATGTCTGTGGTCAATCAAGTTTGTAAGTGCACGATCTTGCAAGGTTCACAGTACTCACACTTGATTTGTCAGTGGGCACGAACTCGTTAGTCAACTTGCGATCATATAAATTGACTTCGACTAACATTATGTTTGAATCAAGTACCATCCTCCAGGTACCATTCCTCAATCTTATGGCAAACCTCCAGCAACGTTCTGGACGTGTTAATATCAGAATAGGTGGGAACTCTCAGGAGACAGCCGTACTAGTCAACAACACACCCGATGGAAAGATCCTTGAAAAGAACATCACCGGTGCTTCAAATCCTGTACGTTTCATCTGAATTTCTACGATGTACAGTACACGTTTCTGATTGATTCGCCTCTAGACACAAACACCGCCACTTGTGTATACCCTCGATCTCCTCTACATGATGGCAAATATATCTGCCCTTGTCAACGTCCACTGGTTCGTTGGTACGTATACATCGACGATAAGTGGATTTTCCTCAATAATCCTTTCCAGGTGTTCCCTTCCTCATTAACGACACTACTACGAGGCTCGCCATTACTCAAAATGCGTATGAGATTCTTGGAGACCACCTCATGGGCATCCAGATTGGCAACGAGCCTGATCTCTACCAGGCCCATGGTCATTACACCTCCGTAAGCTCTGCGTTCTTTGTTCTACAGGCTATACCAACACCCATCAGTACCAACCCTCTGATTACTTTCGCGACTTCGGTGTATATATACAGGACATGAAGAACGCGAACTTGCTTGGCACAAATTTGCTTGTTGGACCAAGTATTGCATATGCTGATTGGACGGCAGAAGATGTGTGGAATACAGGATTCGTATCGGCTTACAACGAGAACTTGGCATTCCTTACTGTTGAAAAGTATATCCTCTATCTTTCCTATTTCTCTTCTTACCAACCCTTTCTGCAAAGCTATCCAACGGACAATTGTGCCCTTCGCTTCAACACAGGTGGCGCTATACAACAACCGCAGACCATCTTCCCAGACTTCTTGAGCCACACCAGCCAATTTTCAGGCAACAGTATCATTCAGAAGTTCCTGAACTCGACGCAGTTCGCGCTCAATAATGGCAAGCAGCTACTCATGATGGAAACCAACACGGGTTCATGTGGTGGTTTTCCAGGCATTAGTGATGCTTTCGGTGCTGCGTTGTGGGGGATCGATTATGCATTTCAGATGGCCTGTAATAACTTTGCTGGTGGGATGATTCATGTGGGTGGCCAGAATGTGTATTACAATGTCCAAGTTTTTCATTTCCTTCTCAGTTCCACATCTGATTTTTTTATGATAACAGCCATTCACACCGCCGCCGACAAACCAGTCAACTTTCCACCAATGGACTGTCGGACCAACATACTACTCTGCCCTTGTTGCGGCAGAATCTATCGGCCCCTCTAATGACACACAAATCATTGACCTAGGAGCGAACAACGGCAATGTTTACACACCCGCATACGCGTTCTATGAGAACGGACAGCCTGTGCGTGTGGGGATTATAAACTACGTCTCGGATCCAAGCCACGCGAGTGATCTGCAGGTCCAGATTGCAGTTGGGAGTTCAAATACGGGGCAGCCAAGTCAAACCAGTGTCAAAGTCAAGTGCGTCTCTCTTCATTTTTGTTGATTTTTCCCTTCGCAAATGATACTGACAAGAGTCAAAGGTACCTCCTTGCTGACTCAGTGGCACAAAAGGCTAACTTCACTTGGGCTGGTCAGGCATGTTATTGTTTTTATCTTACTGTCATTACGCCCGCTAAAAACACCACCGCAGACATTCGGGGACGTTTTTGGCTCTGACGGTAGACCCATGGGCGACATGAACATTACAACAATCAGCTGTGATACGACCACGAACCTCTGCACGATACCCGTTCCCGCGCCATCGTATGCGCTCGTTTTTCTCACGGGCGATGGATTGAATGAGCCAGGGACAGCGGCGACTACAACGTTCGCGACGACTGTGGAGACGCGTACAGTAAACACAGTGACAGTGGACCAGGCGATGTTGGCCACCTCGAATGGAGGTTATGGCAAGAAGGTAGGGAGCACGAGTCCTGGAAGCAGTAAAGGAGCCGCAATGAGTGAAAGGAGGGCGCCGGAGGTGATTACAGTACTGGCGCTGACGGCGTGGTTAGTTGCGATACAGGGAACGTTAGCATAATGATCGCCACATGCCTCAGACTGACACTGTCCTTTCGACATGTGTTATGTGCCCAACTGCAGTCTTTGTTACGTACAAGGTATCACACATGGAGCGATGAATACTGGATCTAAGCATTTAACTTGGTGAAACAGGGCCTGGAGAAGTGAGGTTAAGGTCTTGTTTTTTGACCTTGTTTTATCAAAGTGAAACTCAGATATAGATCTGTAGACGTAAACGTAAGTTGGTCTACAGGAGCTTGTACAAGTTGTCGTAAAAATTAAGAACAAAAAAGAATATTTTACTCGCCCTCAGTCACTCGCTAATAAAGTAGTCGACTGAGGGTGTTTTTCCGTGTACTCTAGATAGGTGAGGTGAAAATAAATAAGGTTTGGCCACAAAGACTGGTAAAATACTTTAGAACACAATATTTGGGAGTACAGTCAAACCTCTTATATCCCATGTACCTCATAACCCATAACCCCTTAAATCCCATGGGTTTGGGCCATTTACCACCTTGTCCAAGATTTACCTTGTTGCAAAGCTGACCACTTATTTTTTTTCTCTTCTTTCTTTTACTCAGATATGTATACATGTATATTCATATATATAATACATTTACACAATATGTAAAATCTGAAAGTTACATGGATAATATATAAGGCTCAGTAATCATAAAATATAAAATATGAAATTGACTTACCTTCAAGTGGAAAAAATATTTCCACTCTGCTGCTTACATGAACATCTACATAGATGAACAATCTTAAAATCACATGACAGCAAAAATCCAGAACATTTTTCTCACACTGACAAAGTCTGCTGTGTACATGAACAACCATAGACAGTCTTTGGATCATATGACAGGAAAAATCAGAAATGTTATTTCCACACTGACACAGTTTGCTGCTTATATAAGCATTCATATGGATGAACAATCTTTAAATTACATGACAGTAAAAATCAAAGATATTATTCCCATACTGACACAGTCTGTCAGGTTCCACTGATGACAGGGGCTTCTGATTGCAAGTGAGTCTCTACTAGGTGGACTCAAAGTCTATGGGGTGTTTTCAGGCAGCAGTGGGTGAGCTCCAGAGTTTTGGGTAAGGTGCGAGGGTGCTCCAGAGCATATGTGGGGTGCTGGAGTTTGAAGGGGTGAAAGGGCAGGATTATGGGCTAAGTCCAAGAGGTGACAAAGGGGGGGTGGAGGAACAATAAGGAGGAGATCAGAGAGAAGACTGAGACTGGGAGACTGAGACTGAGGCTGGGAAACAGAAGAGAAGATCAAAGTGAGACTTAGGAAATCTGAGAGAAGAAAAAATAGATTGAGCAAGTTATATGTATGAGATAGACAGATGAGTATAGAGGCAGGAGTTATGACAATATCAAGACTACCCATGATGAGCTACTGACTATGAGTAAAATACCTGCATTGAATAAGTGTAGCGTAGTGTGCTCCACATAGCTTTTAGTTAGTAGAATAAGATAAAATTATATTATATTTATT
>QFEW01000965.1:0-14936 GCA_003316525.1 Termitomyces eurrhizus
GGCTGACGAGACACCGTCGTCTTCTGATTCTGAATAGTACCATTGTACATATCATGTTTGTAGGTTACATTTCGTTTCAAAAAAAAAAGGTATCATCTTATCTGATACCGACATCGATCAATGTTGATTCATTGACGTACTTATACGTATCGTCTTATAATTATCCGCAGCTTTCTTCGTAATACTCCTACATAGAGGTGACTGACAACTTTAAATGAGATTCACGAGGAGGCCTCAAGGCATACATTGACTTTACGAATAAATGAATGGCATGACACGCTGAAGTCGTGCGCGTTGTCTGCGTCTATCAAGGCTGGCACTTTGCGACCGCAAATTACAGTAGAGCCGTTTGTTCCTCACCACCATGGGTGGCCGTCCTTTTGATGTCCAACGTCCTCGAACGGTGTCCCTGCCATTTCGGATAGCGTCGACGCCTACCTTGGTTTTTGTGTTCACCATTGCTGTGGCACTCACAATTTGGATCTCAGCAACGACACTCCTTACTCCTCAATACCATGTACCCTCAGCAGTCCATCAAATACCCATAAATGCTCAAGAAATCCTTGCACGATGCATGTCTCTCAAAATAACACCAGGCCCCTCTCAGGCTTTTCACTCTCGCGAAGTATCGGACCGGTACGAACCAGGTACCAACGCGACTTTTATCAAGAATGCAGTCATCTTCACAGGGGGAAAAAACGGCAGCGAAGTCATACATGGGAGTATTCTGTTGGATAAAGGCATTATAAAAAGCATCGGAAAGGTTCCAGATCACCTCATTAAGACTGCTCTGCAGGCCACAGTGGTGGACGCAAAAGGCGCATGGGTGACACCCGGACTAGGTAAGGGTACCCCTCAACTCAGTGACACTCCAGTAGGAGGCTGATTTAGTGACTAGTGGATCTTCATTCTCATCTTGGCGTCTTGAGTGCGCCGATCTTGGCTGGTCCGTTTTGATTCTAAGGATAGTCGTCTAAAGTGCTCACATTGTACCCCAGGTAGTAATGATTTGGACTCTGTCCGTGGCCCTATTCTTCCTTGGTTACGAAGCATTGATGGATTTAACACTCACGATGATTCCTTTCAACTGTCGATTGCGGGAGGTGTCACATCTGCTCAGGTGCTTCCGGGCAGCGGTAATGCAATCGGTATTCGTCTTGGAGTTTCACAAGCTTTATCCTCTGAATCAGTGTGCAGGGGGTCAAGCGTTCATGATCAAGCTCCGCAAGACTTCCGAAGGCTCACCATCGTCTATGGTTATAGAACCTCCTCACAGTCTAACAGGAAACATGAAGATGACTGAAGATCAGGCTGTTCGTTGGCGCCATTTGAAGTAAGATCTATAAACCCATTTATTCCATCCATTAATCAATATCCTATAGGCAAGCTTGTGGCGAGAATCTCCGCCGATATGGGACTCGAATGGACTCGATGTGGGCGCTCCGATCTGCGTATAACGAGGCGCGTAAGGTTAAGCTCGCTCAAGATGCGTTTTGTGCCAAGGCCGAAGCTGGTCTGTGGGATAGCATTGGCAACGAATTTCCCGAGAACCTTCAATGGGAGGCTTTGATCGACGTTCTTCGTGGTCGGGTTAAAGTAAGAGGATGTTCATACTTAAGCTTCAATTACCCTACTGATGACCTCGGAAAAGATTTCGAATCACTGTTACGAGTCTGTGGATCTGGATAACATAGTTCGTGTAAGTGTTGTCAGTCGACGTAATGCAATCCTTTTGACCAATCTTATGACAGCTGAGCAATGAGTTTGGATTCCCAATTGCGTCTTTCCACCATGCGTCTGAGGCTTGGCTGGTTCCTGGACTCTTGAAGAAAACATGGGGAGGTTCTCCTGGAGTAGCTATGTTCGCCACTAATCACAGGTATTTACCTAATTTTTTCTAAACGATCGGATTGAAAAATCTCTCGCAAGGTACAAACGTGAAGCTTACAGAGGATCCGAATTCGCACCCAGAGTATTGGCTGATGAGGGTATACCTGTCATCATGAAGGTAACTGACGCCTCTCTTACTACTTGGGCGACTCGGAAAATGTCTGAAAATAAGTTCTAGTCAGACCACCCTGTTATAAATTCTCGATACCTACTTTACGAAGCTCAACAGGCTCATTACTTCAGCCTACCAGCAAATTGGTCCCTCGCATCAGTAACTTCTACTCCCGCAACCATTGCAGGGCTTTCTCATCGCATTGGCTTCTTGCGAGAAGGTGCCGATGCCGATGTGGTTATATGGGACTCTCATCCACTTCGATTGGGTGCTACGCCTGTTAAAGTATGGATAGATGGAATTTTGCAGATTCCAGTACCATCAAAAACGGGTGAGCCGTCAAATGTCGAAGTGGGGAAGGGAAAAACAGATGACGGGTGGAAGAAAGCACCTGAAGTGCCGAATTGGGACAAAGAACGTAGAAGGACACTTGAGTGGGATGGTCTCCCTCCGCTTCTTGAGAAGCCGAAAAAGGACAGAATCATCTTTTCCAACGTCAGAAGTGTTTGGAGACGAGAATCGGATGGAAATGTGCGAGAAGAGTTCAGTGCTGCGACTGAGAGGGAACTTGGTGTGGTTATAGTCGAGAATGGTCAAATGGTCTGCATTGGTCCTTCTTGTTCGACGTCCTCTGGTGTCACAAAGGTTGTCGACCTACGTGGTGGTTCCATCGCACCGGGTCTTATGACATATGGATCACCTTTAGGACTCGAAGAGATCACTGCCGAGCCTTCGACAGGAGACGGGATTCCGTATGACGCGTTTGCTCGTAACATACCTAGCATTCTCGATGACACAGGGGGTATAGTGAGAGCTATGGATGCTCTGATGTTTGGGACCCGAGATGCTTTGTACGTTACCCATTCACTCTACATGACGGAATTGCTCCTCTAATGACAATATGACAGAACAGCGTATCGTTCAGGCATCGTGTTAGCTACCTCTTCTCTATCAAAGGCCTATTATCTTGATGGTACAGCGGGACATATCATATCAGGCCTGTCAACCACTTTCCGAACAGGGTCCTTCCACGCTTTGGAGCGAGGGGCTATCGTACAAGATATCACCGCATTGCACGTGCATATTGGACGAACCCACCCATTGTTTGGAAAGGGAGTCAGCGTAAGCACACAGATAGCTGCCCTTCGTCGACTCCTATTTGGATGGGAAACAAAAGCTAAAGAAACAGGGTACTGGTTCAAGCAGGCCGCAGAGGTAGATGTCCAGTCATTGCCGTAAAATTCTGAGCAGTCTTTCTAATATGGGTTACCCCAGGGCGTGGTTCCGCTGGTGATTGAGGTTCATAGTGCCGACATCATGGCTACTCTGTTGATTGTGAAGATCGAAGTTGAAGATAGAATCGGTTCACGGATGAGAATGGTGTTCAGCGGCGCGACTGAAGCGCACCTACTTGCGAAGGAGATAGGTGACAGCTTTGTTCCTTCACGAGTTAAAGTGTCAGGATTAATTGAGTCTGGTGTAGGAGAGGCTAATGTAGGTGTCATTCTACGACCAGCAAGGCCCTACCCAGCTACCTGGGACCAACGGCAGATGTAGGTTAACTTGTAGGTTTAGTGTATTGACTAACCTTTCTTTTCACTAGCTTGCCTGGCCCGCCATTAACTAATGATACGGCCCTGGTGAAGCTACTACAACATGGGGTGACAGTTGGACTGGGCGTACAAGAGTCCTGGGAAGCGCGCAATGGTCGCTTTGACCTTCAATGGGTCGGTTACTTCTTACTATATTCATTTACACCCTCACATGGCTTCCAGGCGGTCCTTGAGTCAAATGGAAAGATCGACCAGAGTGAGATGCGTGCACTCGCATATAAGAATCTTCCAAAGCTCCTGGGAGTTCGGGAAATCGAAGATGACGGATTAGCTACTATGCGAGACATGGTTGCTTATGAAGGGGGTGGGGCATTTGACTTTTCCAGTAAGGTAGTTGCGATTATCTCTCCAGAACGCCAGGTAGTAGATTTGCTTTGAATGGTTAATGATACATATGATATTTCCGTATACATTTCTGTCCTGCTCCACAAATGAAGCACGAGATCATCATTGACCCGAGTCACTTGGCTACCCCAAGAAGAGCGGCTCCTGTCTTGATCCCGCGTCCATTCGCCGCCGCCAGGCTGATTCCGACACAACTGAGTAAAAACCCCGCGAACCTAAAAAAAAATCAGAAATTTTTCTTTTTCCAGCGGACATGCTAGACAGGACAAAGTGATCCACACCTAAAAAAGGCAAGGCGGGATAAAGAACGCTCCTCGTGTGGAGTACGAGAGGAGGCGAAGATGGAACGAAGAACGGCGGGTGTTACGGGTATGCGGCTTTGTGAGTCAGCTGGGGGTTGCTGGAGAGGTGGTGGTGGATGAGTAGGCCGCAGTGTGCGCGTCGATGTCGTTGAGGCTGAAGAAGACATTGTGATTTTGGGCTTGTCACGGGTCGTGTGATTGGATGATGGCCACGATTTCCTTGTATTGTAGGCTTTACAGCCGTTCTGGTAGGCCTCTTTCTTTCTTTCTTTCAAATATGACGTGAGCTGACTGCGGACGCACTATAGGGTCCCAAGTTGAATATAATCACTGTCTGTCTAGTGCTACCATCTCTATACATAAATGTACGCTGAACACCTGGACACGACGGAAGATGGCTCGTCTTTTCATGAGGATATGATCAAGGTCGTCAACAGACTGCCGACCAAGGAGGAGCACCGTCGTGTCAAGCACCTTGTTATTCAAAAACGAGACGAACCGCCTATCCGTGATGAGGAACTTGCAAAGTCTCTCAGTGCTTGTTCTCATCTTGAGACTGTCGTTCTGTCGGGAGTGCCTGACCTTACTGATAAGACGATGGTTCTCCTTGCTAAAAAGGCAATCAATCTTCAAGATGTTGATTTAACTGGGTGTGACCAAGTAACCGACGTTGGAGTTCTGGAGCTTGCAGCCAAGTCCCTTCCGTTACGCGGGCTACAACTGAACGGTGTTACCGGAATAACCGACCCGTCTGTGTCGGCTATCGCAAAGACGTGTTCGCGACTGGTCGAGCTCGAACTTTGCGACCTTCCGTTGCTCACACCCGTGGCCGTAAGAGACGTCTGGCTGTTCTCGAGGTAAGCCTATTAGCCTCCAACAGCCAATATCGCGCACATACACCCACACGTAACACCCGTGTAGGAAACTGCGTATCCTTAGACTCGCACGTTGCCCTCTTCTTACGGACAAGTCGTTTCCTTCGGGAGTGGGACCCGACGTTTTCGAGGAGTCGTCTTTGCCGCAGCGGCCCGTCACAGGGCTAGATCAATTGCCACCTCTTATTCTTTGTCATCGTGCGGAAAACTTACGCGTACTTGATCTTACGTCTTGCAAAATCACAGACGACGGAGTTGGAGGTATCATTGCTCATGCGCCCAAGATACAAAGCCTGATTCTTTCGGGCTGCACGATGCTCACAGACCGGGCGCTGGAATCGATAGCGAAGCTTGGGGAGTATCTTGACGTGCTCATGCTGGCACATGTGTCGAACATTACAGACGCTGGGGTCGTCAGACTGGCTCGGGCTTGTTGGAATCTTCGGTGTGTAGATGTGGCATGTAAGTTGGCTATTCTTGCAATGCAAAATTCTCACCCCTATGTGCCAGTCTGTCGCAACCTGACAGATATGTCTGTATTTGAGTTTGCTTCGTTGAAGGGACTCCGGCGGCTGAGCTTGGTACGAGTCCAGAAGCTCACGGACATTGCTGTATTTGCACTCGCTGAACATGCAATATGCTTGGAGCGCTTGCATCTCTCGTACTGTGATCGACTGTCTCTGGACGCTATACACAAGCTTCTAAGAAGTCGAAAAGGGTTGCAGCATCTTACTGCAACGGGGATACCGGCGTGCAGGAGGAAGGGCGTGGAAAGATTTTCAGAACCGCCGCCATCGGTAGGTCAGTGTGTTTGGATGATTGAAGGTTGAGCTGAACACAAAAATAGACTTTGGAGGATGCTGAAGGTGTATTATTCCGGGTATTCAGCGGGGACCAGGTGGCTGCACTGCGGATATTTTTGGATAAGGAGGAACGGCGGCGGCGCGAGGCCGAGGCGCAGAACATCCGTTTCCAAGGTCGATCCGACGATAGGCTTGAGCTGTATTAGGGGTTGTGTTTTGCATCCGTTGCCATGTAGTTTTCTTATTCTGCCTGTGCCGGGCCGTTGCATGCACGGATAACGGACATTTGTATTGTTAGCTCGAGAGATGGCATGCAGAACATTCATGGTGGGGACGAGGAGGATCTGAGACAGGGTGGAGGAGGTTGGTTGGGATTGGTCAAATGGAGAGTCTGAGATCGGACGGGTTTATTATAGAGCGTGTCTGCTGTTCTCCTCTCCCACCATCCCTTGCCGTCAGCGCCGTTGTCGACGACCTCCGTGCCCCGCTCGCTGCGCTGGCCTGCATGGACTACCTCGTCGTCGCCCCTGCACATCTGTTTGGCCTCGACCATCGACCCGGGTCGTCCGCACCGGCATCGAGAAGGCCTACTGGGCGAGTTCGTAATGCGGCCCTGCCGCTTGGGCCGGACAGTTCTCGTAAGTTTGCCATAGGCGGATTTCTGCCACTTCCCTCCATATCAGCCTCGCCAATCTGCACTCCCACCTCCTCCACGTCCCCCCACGATTCTCCAGACGACCCCCTCTCCAAGGATTCCGACGAATACACCACCGCACCCAGTTCCCCCGTCATTTCTTCATCCTGTCACTCTTTTCCACCCACGTGGTCCTCCACTCCCCCAACGCCACCGCCCAACATGGTTAAACGCTCCGTCTCCTGTTTTCCACGCCCGGCTTCCCGAATATCGCCGTCTGTCTCCTTTCCCGCCGCCGCTCCAGCCCACCAGGATGACTATTTCATGAAGCGTAGCTATTCTGTTCCAGAAATGCTCCATTGCCCCCCTCTCTCTGTCTCTTCCAAAGGCACGTCGTCAGACGCGTCCGAAGCGTCCTCCCTGTCCATTAGTCCTTCGCTCAGCCGCTCAAAGCCCCTCTTTCACCTCCCACACAGCACAGACGACACTCCGCATTTGATCGGAAACTCGGAGCGGTTTCCCGGAGATGCCAGCGCTGAAGGCAGCTCCAGCGAGCCCGAGGACCTCAGGCAGTCTGACAACGCAAAAGATAATGTCAGGAGATATCATGCCCTCAAAGAGCTTTTCGACACAGAAGTTGGTTATCTACTGGACCTGAGGGCGTTGGTGACTGTACGTTTTTTTTCTTGGATTCTTGTTCCCTTCTTACCCACATGCCCTGTCAAGGTCTACCTTCGCAGCATCCCCACTCTCACTTACCGTCCTGCGCCGTCCACAACATTTGGACGCGCCTCTCAGTCCTTTGCGTCCAGTCCTTGGGTCAACTCGCACAGTTATGTTGCAGCTGCTGCGGCTTCATCTTCTGTTGTTTACGAATCTGCCTCGCCTCTGAACTCGTCGCAATCAAAGGATGTTCAAAAGACTACCACGCGATACCTTTTCACCAATCTGGAAGTGGAGATGCTCACTCGCAATGCTGAGGAGATATTGCAACTACACGAGCAATTTGTGCGAGAACTTCGCAAGGAAATTATCCCCCTTGGGTTTCACTTGGACGCCTACAAGCGATCTGATGACCCTGCCAAGAGTCTCGCCCTGGCAATGCAAAATACAGACGCCGCAATTCGCGTTATATCAACAAAGTTTGCTACAGAGGTACGCGAGTTTTTCGTCATTTACAATGAGAACTACAAGTCTATACTGTTAGGCTTCCCGTTTTGCATCCTACCAGACCTTTTGTGCAGGACACCCTGAAGCTCAAGATCTCGTTAGGAAGGTCATGGCTCAGCGACCAGCCGAGTGGGAAGCGTTCGAACAGCGTTGTGCCTCTTTGGTCAAAGAGCTGGAACTTTGCACAACGCCGGATTCCCAGTCTGCGAGTACCTCTGACGATCATTCCACCTCTCGACCGGCTAAATATAGGAGTCGTGCTGCCTCAATGTCATCTTTGGAAGGGGCTGTGCGTACATTACGCTCCCGTACAAGTATACATGGGCGAGAATCTGTTACGCCCTTTGCGGAAAGCACAGCTACGCGAAAGGAGAAGACAGCCCCCCGCCTTGCATTCCTCGACTACATGATCAAGCCGGTTCAAAGGATTTGCAAATACCCTCTCATTCTCGAGCAACTGAGATCTGGCAGACCTGTGCCAACTTCCTCGACGTCGGACGTTGATGTCGTCGTGGAAAGTGCCAAACAGGCCATGAAGCATGTAGCGACTGCCGTCAATGAAGCGAGTGATCGCCAAGACGTCGCAATGCGATCGGCACTTATCACTTCACGAATGATTCTCAGTAATCCTGCCATGTCGTCTCTTTATCCGACTTTCAAGGCTTTATCGCAACCCTTCCTTTCTTCTCTAGGTACCTGCCTTTTTGCAGGGTCCCTGGATGTCATACATTACTCCGCAAAAACAGCAGCCTCTAGTGTGGTTGTAAAATACTTGGGTGCTTTCTTATATCCCGGTGGATACCTCATCCTTGTCAAGGTCCCAAAAGGCAAAGTTTACGAGCCAAGACACTGGTTTTCGCTCGCCGACTTTGATGTTATCGACGTTGACGAGGCTGATGGTAATTTTTGGCGCTTTCAACACCAGGTTGGTTACTAACTTATGGTTTAGCTATATTGCCCTATTCCATACGCATCAGCTCCAAGGAGCACAGATTTGAAATGGCCGCTGCTTGTCAGCTCGAAAAGGATGCCTGGCTTGAATCGATTCGAAAGTCGCGCAACTGCAAGCCCCAATGGATCAATGAACCCACCTCGAGCCTGCGATTTGACAGCAAGGGCGATCTCATCCCATCCACCCTGGATGACGGCCCATTCGAACTGGTCAACGTCCTCCCTACAATCCAGTCCATCCCGGAGCTTGCTAGCAACACCGAATATTTTGGTTTTGGCCTGGCGGACACACTCATGATGGCACTTGGATCAGACTCGAAACAGCGAAGACCCGTCAAGCAAGACTTTATGCTGAAGCAAGAGTCTGATCTACTTAGTCGTAGATCCTCATCTGCATCGGTCAAGGGGATCTTTGCTCCCCTGTCATCTGACTCTGATATGGTTGTCATACGCCGATACTCTGCTTCTGCACGCTCGCGGGTTGACCAGGGTCTTCAAGACGTTATATCCAAACTCTGTTTGACTGCTCGATCTCGCGCGACTTTCAAAGACGAGGAACTCTTCCCTTCGCCAAAAGTTTCTCGCAGGGGTTTCGTTCGTTCACAGTCCGCATTGAGCATATCAGGGATGGCAGCCAAGAGCCGGTTGACGCGTCATGAAAGTGTCCATGTGCTCAGACGTAGCAGTCTCGCCGACTGGCCCGACGGTATATTGAGTAAGAAGTCATCCATTTCGTCTGGCCAATCCTCAACTAGGAGGCAGTCGACGGCCCCTAGCAATATTATGTCCGATTCAGATGGACCAAGGTCTTCCTCTCCTTCTGCACCGTCACCTTCATCGGCCTCTTTCTTATCCTCCTCGCACCCGTGTTCGTCTCCCAGAGGCTCTGTTCGTAGTTCCTCCGTGTTCTTCAGCTCCACCGTCAAGCCACCTCGCGAGACAAGCTGCGAGCCAAAATCACCGATGAAGACGTCACGATCGCTGGTCAGTGGTGTTAAGGACCTGCTTTTTTCACAGTCACGCCCTTCTTCCGCTCTTTCATTCGTACAAACCGACGAGTCGGATATGGACGCTTATGAAACCAAAAAACGGACGGTGGGTTCTTTCAGACGCTGGGCTAAGGGTTCCATTCACCGTAGAACCAGAAGCGCGCCTGAAGAGGAGAAATTCACCCTCCCGCATATCCAAAGACTGCCCGCTTTGAGTATTCCCTCACTCGACCTGCCTGCCCCGGGTTTCGAGCCAACGATACCGTTATCTGATTCTCCCAAATCTTACGACGATTACCCTCAGACTCCAGAACGTTTACCAATTGAAAGATTACCCCTCCGACCTATACTTGTTCCTTCTGGCCAATGTCAATCACCTGTTCAACTTGACAGCTATGGGCCCAAACATCTCTCTTTTCTACACCGCCTGAAAGCTTGATACTGTAAACATATTTAGGATATGATTCAACACACTCTTCATTTTTTTCTGTTCATGACCTTTTCTTTCGCATTTGTACAACAACAGAGCCCCGCACATATTACGATACCCACAATCCTATATCGTACAGCTCTTTTTAGTCATCCTTCTCAAAGTTATATAGCATATAAAGAACGAAATGCATTTATTTGACCAGTCGAAAATTAAACGAAACCAAGAAAAACATTGTATAGTAGATACAGCCATGCAAGAGAAACAATCAACGACAAGTAATACACATATACTACAGCAGCCCTATCTCGAGCTCAAAAGAACAGTCCGGAACTATCAGAATAAGAGTAAGATCGTACGGGAGAACCATTATTATAGCAGGCCATGGGCGCGAAGTATAGCACCCCATCTGATCAAGAATCAGCCAAGGTTATGCTTCAAGGCTGAGTACATACTCGTCTTTTTGCATTTCAGCCTCTGCTAGCCTGAGCTTCAATTGCCTAGAGGTTAAAAACTTGAACAAGGATAACGCTAAAGCCAGACGGATCAAAACTTACGAATTCTCCTTCATCAATGAGTTACGATCTTCTTTGGTCTGTTTTAGATCTTTCGACATCGCAATCCATGCCTCATCGTCAGGGAGATTCAGGTCGTTGTACATTCCATCCAGCTCTTCATTGAAGGCCTGAGTTTGTTCTGGTATGTTAACAGGTTCGACAAGGGCAAGAAAAGATCCCTACCTCATACATGATGTCCTTTTCAGCCGTAGCGTCTGCCAGCAGACTTTTCACCAGCTCCGTTTGTCGTTTCGCGTTCTGAAGCTCGAGTTTGATCTTGTCAAGCTCACCCGATTTCTTTCAAGCCATCAACGCAATGCATGTGTCAATTTATCAGTCGACTGACCTCTTTGAGCTCGGTGAACATTTGTTTAATATCAAGCTGAAGAGCATCTTGATTCGATACCGCTCGCCCCAGACTCATGTCCGTTTCTGACACCAATGTTTCCACGCTTCGCGTCGTATCCGCAATGATTGTTGATGTACCAGAGGAAGTATGCGTCCTTGATGGAGAATCGAACACGCTGTGTGGTCGGGAACGCGATATTCCATCTCCTTCCAGCTGCCGACGGCCTATTACTTGCCGCATCTCCTCTAGCCGTTCTTGGGCTGCCCTTGTCTAATGTCCAGCTTTGTGAAACAATTGAAAAATAAGAAACATGAAGACTAACTAGAGCTGCTGATTGACGCTGGGGTGTCCGAAGCCCTTTCTCTGGAGACGATGGCCTCGAATAGACACCCTCCATATTTGTGGGGATGTGTCCAGAACATAACTCATCCACCTGGAGTTTAATTCTCTTAATAGCTCGGCGTGACGACTCGATCTAAAGAGATATCAATCGAACCTCTGGACATAACAGGAAAATTCAACATACGTCCTCTATTGTGGTCTGGGACAACTGTAACATTCTGTCGTTCAATCCAATGGTGCTAGCATCAGACGGAGTATTGCTCGACAATGCGTTCAACTTTCGTTTTCCTACTTGAGATGAGACTCGTCGAGGCGAAACGACTTGAGATGTATTACGGGCAAGAAGGGAATTGCGGGTAATCGTCTTCCGCATCGGAGTAGGCGAGGATATAACATTGTTACGAACCGATGATTTCTTCTTGATTGATAAAGGTTCAATTGTGGCAGCAGGCGATGGAGCGACAGGTGCAGCCTTCGTAGTCGATTCTCTATTTCCGGTTGGATAGAAGGGTTGCCGCTTGCTCCTTGGAATGTTCGTTGACCCACGCGATAATCTCTTACTAGGGGCAGGAATAAGTGAGCCAGTGGAAGGTTGAGAACTAGGTCCTTCGATGGTGTCATCATCCGTAGAAGGAAGGCGTTGAACAGGTGACGTTCGTGCGGGAGGCAGAGGTGAAGGACTCCGAGGGCCCAGTGGCCGTCGCTCGATGGTGTGCAATGGCGATGAACGAGAGGGTTGGATTGGTGACTCCAAAGCCTTAGTAGGTGTGGTGGATTCTGGCCGAGGAGTTGCTGTTCTTTGACTGGCAGAATCGCGAGACGCGCGTGATAATGACCGAACTGGTTGTGGGAGCTCTTCTAGAAAAAAGTCAATCTTAGTCAAAGCGTAAAATGGAATATTCAGACCTTCGTAGATTGTAGGCTCAATCGGTTCATCCAGGGGCAAAGGCGGCACCTCCTTTGTGTGTTGATTCTTGCTATTTCGACGTGCAAGCTCAAGTTGCAAAGCTAAGTCTCTTTCCGAATCGTCAAGCTCCCTGGAGTTTATGAAGAATACGTCGTCCTCGTCCTCGTTTTCACTACGATAATTATCACGTTCTCTCGATGTCGACCTGGACCTTGATGATGAGACCGGTCTTGCCAAGAGACAGCTTGGGGATTTTTCCGAGTCAGAGGTCGACCCACCCGGGGATTTACCTCTTTTAAGTAACTTTTTACCTCTTGAGGACCTAGATCCGAGGAACGAAGCATCATCATCCATGACTGATGTGGCGGCAGTCGAAGTCGAGCGGTGGGAGAATTTAGTCAAGCTGTCCCCTGTGCTCGTGGTCTGTGTGTACATGGATGAGCGGCTAGTTGTCGACTTGGTGCGTTTGTGGCCGCTGATAGAGCCTCCAAAGAAGTCTCCCATAGAAGATCCAGGTCGCGTATTGAAGAGATTACGGGAGATAGCATCCAAGCCAAATATGTTGACTCTGGATCGAGCGGTAGGTGTGGATGGACGAGAATTCCTATCTGTACGAAATTCGAAGAAGCCAAATTGATGGACTAGGCAAAGAAGGGTCAGAGCACTTATATAAGAAGGCAATAAAACTGACTGGTGTCGATGATACGAGACGGCACCCTCTCGGTTTGAACAATGTCTTCCTCTGCATCGTCGTCCATACTTGATCTGACAGTATACCTGCAGAGTTGCCCAGCGAGCGGTTGGATCCGTATACTTGCAAACGGCGCAACACCCAAGCCCAAAGGGAGCGCATCTGATGACCCTAGAGGATCAATATGAACGACAACTTTTGTCTGTCCGATCGTGAAAATGTCAGACTACACTTCCCTGTCGATACTCAATACTCACTTTCTTCAGTTCTTGTAGAAAAGCTGTGCGCTGGTAGACATTGAAGTAAGTTCGTGCAATGGTGACCTTCCCCACTTTTGATTCGACTTCTTGTTCATCCGCTCGCAGAACAACTGACTGCCCTGCTCGCGACCGATATGTCGCCTGTACATGCCATAGATTCTCAAGAAATCGTTGTTTATCTGCAGTCGTATGCGTAGGACTTGTACTGATGGGATGAGGAGGATGAACCACCGACAGAGCACGAAAAGGGCGTCCAGACCAACGATCCCCTTGGTCCTGAGGCGGGGTTTCCAGATAGAAATGAAAGTCTGAATGAGAAAACGCATTAATGAAATATCATAGATAAACGGAAATGCGTACCAGCACCGCCGACATCCGTCGCAACAATGTCGGTTATGTCAACAACGCCTTTACAAGTCATTGTCTTCTTCTTACCCCCCGGAATTCCGCCGCCTTTGGTAATTTTGTCTAATTCATCCAACCCAGACAATGCTTGGCCAGATTTCTCGCCATTACCAGGCCGCTTGACGATGACAAGTTTGTCATCAAAAAGGAACAGAGTACAATGGAGTGAAACTAGTCCTGTTGGAGAGGTCGAAGATACAGGGGGATTTGCATCATTCAAGATGTCCTCGACATCGATGGAGTCAATGAAACGACGGGAATTAGAGAGTAGATCGGGTGGGAATCCTTCAATGGATGAGGTCAAACAGTAGAATACTGCCGCCCTTTTTGTTTGTTCGTCAGCTTCAGCGAGAGCAATTTTGCTTGCAATCTCATCAGCTTCCAGCAACTTGGACCTTTGTGGATCATCCATCGCCATATGTTTCAGCATTGTTCGAAATAAGAGAGTATATCTCGGAATGCGTTGTACTGGCTCCATAAGAAGCTCCCGGAGACCTACCCTGTTTCGTGGGTCTGCAGATTGGTATTTAATGTGCTAAAACATCTTGGCTAAAATTTCTGGGAGAAATGCGGGACAAATTACTTACATCGATGAAAGATGCAAAACGGGAGGACCTCTTGGATACTTCTCGTTCAAATATTAACTGAGCGTCTTCGCGTTTGACATAGTACTGTTTATACTGCTCAAATCCGCGTAATTCCTTGAAATGGCGCAACGCAACATCCCCTACGCCTCCGACTGTCCTTGGTCCGTTAGGTCCCAACATTTTTTCCAAGTCGGTGAGGAAAGCTTCGCTAACAGGTATCAGGTTGTCAATATTCCCAAAGAGGGTGTTCGCTTCATAAGTGGGGATTATTGCGGTGTCCTTGCTCCGGGCAAAGTTTCGCAATGGGTCTGCATAATCGTTTTTCAGGATCTGCAGTCGGCGGACGTAAGATCGCTCGCTTGTCACAAGTTCGTTGATGACGGAAGAAAGTGCGCTGGTGTCGGTTAAAGCACGCGTTCGTTGTGTTACACGGTCCTATTGTGATAGCAAAGGTTTAGCTCCCGGACAACGAAGTGCGCCCAGTGAGAGACGATATCGAAGGCACTTACAGTTTCATTCACTGCAGATTCTTGGGTTGCTGACAGAGAGCCTGACGAAACGCCAGTTGCAAGTGGGCTGCCAAGCGAGAGGACAAGGTCTTGGATGTCTGTAAGTCGAAAATAAGACACATGTTCCAGCAATTTAGAGGAACATGCCATCTGGGAGTCTTTTACCGTTCTCCGAGCCTTCAACTACGACTCCACAATAGAATACTCGTTTTGTG
>QFEW01000970.1:0-12364 GCA_003316525.1 Termitomyces eurrhizus
GGGTGAACCTAGGTGCATCTCTGCTTGTAGACAGAGGCAATTTTTGTCTTGTAACTTCTGGCATATTTGACAGATTTGTACTTGAAATTTTGATAGTTTTGGATGTTGGCTTTCTGCTTGATCTCAAGACTTGTTCAGGGTCCCCAACACTATTGAGTGTGGTGGTCTTGCTGCTTCTGGTAGTGGGCTTGTGTGCTTGCTCCCTAGGACTGACCTTTTGCTTGGGCACTGTCCTCTTTAGCTTCTCTGGGGTTGACCCTCTTGGTGCAAATGAAATCTTGAATTAAGCTTGAGGTGAACCTGACTTGCTGGTCACAAATGAACTTGATGACAGTATTTCTTGTTGGTAAACTTTCTAAGCCAAAGCCCCTCACGGTGGGCTCCAGATGTAGTACTTGGTTGCAAGTAGTACTGATAGTTCTGGGGCTTGATGGTGTAGAAGGTTACTTGCAGTGCACACTGACTTGATGATGAAATTGATATATTTGAAGGCTTTCAATAATCTTCCTGAAAGCAGAGGGTTCTCAACAAACTCCAGCCTAAGTGATTCACTCCCTGGGAACCACCGAGCCTTTGCCTATCAATTGCCTGTCTATTCTCTACTAAACTTGGGCTATTTATACTGTTTTTCTGGTGCACAGACCACTATCTACACATGACTCTTTTGTTGTCAACTCCCCAGCCTCCAGAACATATTTGATAGTCCAATTTCCCTTTTGGGAGGCATGTTTCGGTGCCACCAGTTCCACCATTCAACTTCTTGTTCCACCATTCCTCCGGATGTCTCTGATTGCCACTTCCCCATTTGCTTCAGCTCCATTTAGCACGATCCCATTTATAGATCCTTCTTTCTCCTTTTAGCGCTTTCCTGCATTCCATGCTTCTTTTGACATCCCTCCATGCTTCTTTTCCTTTCCCCTTTCAGTCATGTCAAATTGGGCATTGTCAGATCTGATCTTGATCTAGATCATCACAAATTGATCCCATTTTGTCACTTCTGCCAGCTCCCATGCTTCCCCTCCCCATTACAGTGGTTGGACTATTGTTGAGTGGATAGCTTGTGCTGGTCCCTGCCCTTTGTTCTGTACTGTCTGTGTATTTATTGGGGTGTTTTTGGAGATATAATTTGTTGAGACTGCTACCAGGAGGCTTACAGTTTTCAGCCTTATGATTAAATGTTTATTTTGACTTCTGGTGCATGTTGTGTCCCTGACTGCTGGTACAGCGTCGTATCAATGGCCTTCTTCCCTCTCTCAACATTCCTCCCTTCCTCTTCTCTGCTGTCGCTGTGGAAAGCCTGGTCACTTTGCTCGGTATTGTCCCCAGGAGTTAGAGGTGCGCTATCTCTCAGCTTTAGAGCAGGAGGAGCTCCTTCTCTAGCTCTTTGCTGCCCGAGATGTTCAAGAAAACCCCTTCCCAGATGTACAGACTGAAACAGAACCTTTGGAGGAGTCCTTGAGTCCTGTAGAAGCTGTAGCAGAACCATTGAATAGGTCCTTTGGTTCTGCAGGGGAGGGTTTTAAATAGAGCAACGGATGAGTTGTATGCCTCTGCTGCCTGGTGCTAATCAGTTTACATGTCAATCAGTAGAATCTTCTAATGTATTGCTCCCTGTTCCTGATTCTCTGACTGAAACTGTAAGCACCCCCTCCAATGTACAAAATACCCTCTTGGTCCAAGCCTCAGCTAAGATCTCCTCTTCTCCTTCTTCTGTCTGACGACCATGTGTCCCAGCTTGGGAATGACACCTTTCTTGTTGCTATGTTGTTGCCTCTACTCCCTCTCCCAACTCTCTGTGTTTGAATGTGGAGATTGAGACAACTGACACTCAGCACACTCAAAGCGTCATGGCTCTCTTGGACAGTGGTGCTGCTGGACTCTTCCTGGACACCCATTATGTGGAACAACACCAGCTCACTACCTGACTCCTCTCTCACTCTATTCCGGTCTATAACATTGATGGTATGCTCAATGAAGCTGGATCCATCTGCTCAGTGGTGGATTTAATTCTTTGTTATCAGACTCATTCTGAGTGTGCTGTCTTTGCAGTCACCAGCCTAGAAAAGCAGAACATGATACTTGGGTTTTCCTGGCTGCGTGATCACAATCCTGAGATTGACTGGGCCAAGAGTAAGATGAGCATAAGCCACTGCCCTCAACGGTGTTCCACATGTGCCAAGGAAGTTAGAGAGGACCGTAGAGAGTCAGTCCATGAGCATGCTGCTATCTGGGCTTGCTGAGTTGGACACCTCCCCTTTGCAGACCTTGACCTACTGGATCCTCTCCCTTTGGTGTTCCCTTATAGAGAGGCCCTCTATGAGGACAATGGAAGATGGACGCAAGAATGAATTCAGGTGTGCTCCTGACCCAGAGTCTCCAGACAAGGCTATCGAGACAGGTGATAGGATTTATGCAACTATGTTATGACCTCCACCAACTGTAGCAGAGATTAGAGCTAGCCAAACTACTTCCCAGCGGCTAGCTCAGGCATTTGCTGCCAACTCTGCTCCTAAGTCATTCTGAGATTCAGTTCCTTATCACCTGCAAGACTTTGAGGATGTTTTCTCTAAGGCATCATTTGACTCCCTGCCAGAGCATAAGCAGTGGAACCATGCAATTGAGCTTATGCCCAATGCTTAGCCCTCTAGCTGCAAGGTTTATCCTCTCTCTCCCAGAGAACAGGATGAGCTTGATGCCTTTTTGCAGTCTGGTTTAGGACTACCAAGTCTTGAATGTGATGACTGTGAAGAATTGCTACCCCTTACCACTCATTTCAGAGCTTGTCAACAACCTCTGAGGTGCATGCTACTTTACCAAGTTGGATATCTGCTGGGGCTACAACAATGTGCACATCAAAGAAAGTGATGAGTAGAAGGCAGCATTCTGAACAAATTATGGACTCTTTAAACCTCTGGTAATGTTTTTTGGCCTCACTAATAGCCCTGCCACCTTCCAGACTATGATGAATGACATTTTCTGAGACCTCATAGCAGAAGGTGTTGTGTGTATATATTTTGATGATATTTTCATCTATACCAAGACTCTAGAGGAGAATCATTGGATTACATGCATTATACTGGAATGTCTTTGCCAATACCAGCTCTATCTTAAGCCAGAGAAATGCGAGTTTGAGCAGACTAAGGTTGAATATTTTGGGCTGATCATCTCTCATGGAATGGCTGAGATGGGCCTAGTCAAGGTGGCTAGTGTGGTGGAGTGGCCAGAGCCTAAAAACAAGGAGGTTTATGCTTTTCTGGGTGTCACCAACTTCTACCAGAGGTTTATTCAGGATTTCTTATACCATGCCTGGCCCCTCTTCAATCTCACCACTAAGGACACTTCTTGGCACTGAGATGCAGCACAGCAGACAGCCTTTGATGCCCTTAAACAGGCAGTCACTTCAAAGCCTGCCTTCCTATTCCTAGATAACAACTCTTCCTTCTATGTCAAAGCCGATAGCTCAGATTTTGCTATTGGAGCTGTTCTCTCTCAACAGTCAAGGGAGGATGGTAAGTAGCATCCTGTGGCTTTCTACTCCAAGAGTCTCAATGCTGTGGAGCAAAATTATGAGATCCATGACAAGGAGATGCTGGCTATTATTTGGTCATTTGAGGAGTAGTGACATTTCCTTGAGGGTGCCAGGCATAAATTCAAGGTGTGGACTGATCACAAGTACTTAGAGTACTTTCGGACAGCCAAGAAACTTAACTGCCAACAGGCTCAATGGTCCTTGTATCTGGCCAACTTTGACTTCTCTCTGCATCACAAACCTGGATGGAGCATGGGCAAGCCAGATGTGCTTTCTAGGCAAGCAGACTATGGTTCAGGAGCTAGTAACAATGACAATATTATATTTCTGAAGCCAGAACTATTTGCCATCCATGCTCTAGAAGGTGTGGTTGGCCAGGGAGAAGAAGTGAGCATCCTTCAAGACATCCGATGAGGTAACTTGGAAGGCACTCAAGAAGATCTGGTAGCTAAGGCTGCCATGGCCTTGCATGCTTGAGAAAAAACTGGAGTGAAGTCCATCCACACCATCAAATAGTCTTTGGAGAATGGTCTTCTCACCTTCCAAGGACACATTTATGTTCCCAACTTGCCAGACCTCTGGAGACAAATTGTGAAGCAGCATCATAATTCTTGAGCTGCAGAACATCCTGGCAGATGGAAGACACTGGAGTTGGTCTCGCAGAATTACTGGTGGCCTCAAATGTCACAGTATATTGGCTCTTACACCTCCACCTATGACCTTTGCCTCCAGACTAAGCCTCGTTGTCAGCCTTCTATAAGACAGCTTCATCTATTGCCTATCCTGGCTGAGCATTGGAGTGTGGCCTCAGTCAACTTCATTGTTGAGTTGCCTAATTCTCATGAATATGACGCAATCATGGTGGTAGTGGATCTCTGTAGCAAGTGTGCTCATTTTATTCCAATGCACACTACTTGCTCAGCCATGGGTGCCGCTAATATGTACTGGAAGCATGTCTGGAAACTTCATGGGTTGTCAGATGCTTACATCTCTGACCGTGGACCTCAGTTTGTGGCAGAGTTTACAAGAAAATTGTATTACCTCCTCCATTTCAAACTCCACACTTCTACAGCCTACCATCCCCAGTCTGATGGCCAGACTGAGCATGTCAATCAGGAACTAGAACAATATGTTCAGCTCTTCTGCAATGAATAACAGGATGACTGGGATAACCTATTACCAGAGGCAGAGTTTCAATACAACAACCAAGTACATGCTGCCATCCAGATGTCTTCTTTCCTTCTAGATACTGGTTGACACCCTCGGATGGGATTCAAGCCTCATGGACAGTCTTCAGAGAATGAAGCTGTCAATGAGTTCATAGATCAGATGAAGGCAGCCCAGGAGGAAGCCAAGGCTGCTTTAGCTAAGGCAAAGGATGACATGGCCCACTACTATAATTGTAGACAAACTCCAGCCCCCAAGTACATGCCTGGAGATCGAGTCTACCTAGATACCTCCGACATTGCTACTACCCGACCTTCTCAGAAGCTTTCCCACCATTGTCTATAACCCTTTCTTATAGTAAGGCAGGTAGGCCTACTAGCCTATCAACTCAAGCTGCCTAGTGAAATGAGTTGACTCCATCCAGTCTTCAATGTGGTGAAGTTTTCTCTAGCTCCAGAGGATCCTATCCCAGGTCGACATCTACAGCCACCTCCACCTCCAGTTCTGGTAGACAACCAAGAAGAGTACAAAGTAAAATGAATCCTAGACAGCCGACTCTTTAGGAACAAGCTTCAGTTCAAGGTCAAGTGGAAGGGCTATGGAATTGAGGACATCTTCTGGAAGCCACAAGAGAATGTCTATGCTCCTGCCTTGGTCCAAGAATTCTATCAACAGCATCCCAACGCTCCCCAGGCAATCAGAGGCCTCTATTCTCTTTCCAAGGTAGACCAGGCCATCCAGAACTACTTCTATCTAGCATGTCAAGATGCTGTGCTCTAGAGAGGGAGTGATGTCAGGGGACTTCTCATTTCTTCCTTTTCTCACTCCTTATCTCTTCACTCTTCTTTTATTCATTCTCTTATTTCTTCTGACATTACTTCATTTTACTGTTTCTATTCTTTCAACACTATTTGTTAGTACTACTCTCAGCCCTTGAGGTGCTCTGGTTCTTTAGCCACCATTCAGACAAGTGTGAGCCCCTCAGCACCACTTCCAGACCACTTATATAAGCCAGAGTTTGCCAGAGTTTGCCTCTTATTTATGCAATTATTTCTGTAGGCAATTTTTGAGTTTTTAAAGTTTTGTTGTACTGTACAGTTGTTTCCCACACTTCAGAGGCCCTAGAAGTGTCCAACCTGGCATAGGGAATCCCTAGACTTGTTCTTTTTGGATCTCCCTCTGCCAGATGAGCAGCTACCATGATATTGTCAGTATATATTCTAATACACTTTGGATCTCCCTCTGCCAGCTGTGTGACTGAGCCACAGCCTCTAGGGGTTGCCCTTACAATACAGTTGTCAAATTAATATTATTTGACAATGTGAATATATTAGATAATCCTACAGATCAGACAAACAACTAAACATGGGCACTGCATAAAATTGAAGATTATGAGATGTTAGGATATGTTTGGAATCTAAGCATACCAGCTATATCACACTATCATTTTAGCCAGATCTCCAGTTTTCATCATTTACAGTGGCTCAAAAACCTGTCCCAATGTTTCATACTTTTTGAAAGATGACATTGGCATGAAGGATGAGAAGTACCTAAAATCCTAATTAAATCACATCAAATACTATGGCATCATAGCTACAAAATAAATCTAGGTCTATGTAATGGAGATCAAAACTGATGGAGTGATGGCCATTTTAAAATATTCACTCATTGGGACAGTTTTTTGAGCATCTCTAATTTTTCAGGTTTATCTCTATTTTACTCAGAAATAAAGAGTAAGTTGCATGTGGGAATATAAACAAAGTCATGTGTCTATGTTTAGATATATTTGGGAGTAGTTCAAGCTGGTTGAACCACATCTTGATCTTCAACCACCATCATAAAACCTATTCCTCCTGCACAATGCTCTACTGTTGCTTCTCTTCTTGCTCAAGGGTATTCTCTGCATCAGATTTGGGCTCAAACTGGTGTAGGAAAGTCTACTATTGAAAAAATTGGTAGAGAGTTGGAGATGAACAAAGAAAACCATTCTGGAGACAGTTCTGCTAAGCTTACTCCATGTGATAAACAGGCTATTGTTCAACAGATCTCAACTGGGAGACTTGATATAGCTGTCCAGGCCACCAATTTTATCAACAACATCATTTCCAACCCTGTCTCTTCCCAGACTGTCTGGAATGTGTTGAAGGAGGAGGGGTATTGGTCTGCTACCAAGAGAAAAGTTCCTATGCTCAAAGCTAGACATTGACAACTATGGCTTAAATAGGCTCAGGAGCATCAGAACTGGACTATAGAGGACTAGAAAAGGGTGTTGTAGACAGATGAGACAAAGATTAACAGGATTGGGTCAGATAGGAAGCAGTATGCGTGGAAGCTACAAGGAGAAGGCATTTTAGACTGAACAACTACATCTACTGTGAAGCATGGAGGAGGGAATAATCTCATGGTATGGGGCTGTATAAGTTGGAATGGTATAGAAAAGCTTGTGGAGGTGGTGGAGATCATGAATGCAAAGCAGTACTGTGAAATTTTGGATGATGGAGCAAAGAAGAGCTTTGAGAAGTTGGAGATGGAGGAGGGTGCCTGCTACTTTCAACAGGACAATGACCTCAAACACAACTCCAAGAGAGCTGACAAGTAGTTTGAGAACAACAACTTTGATGTTCTTTAATGGCCAGCCCAATCCCCTGATCTCAACCCTATTGAACATCTCTGGGAGTACTTCAAGGAGCAACTTAGGCAGTATGAAACACCTCTTTAAAGTGTGCATGAATTATGGGAGAGGGTTGCAAAGGAGTGGGATAAAATGTCACCAGAGGTATGCCAAAAACTAATAGAAAGCATGCCTAGAAGGATTCAAGCAGTTATCAAGGCAAATGGAGAACATACAAAGTACTAGATACTAAAATTAGAGATGCTCAAAAAACTATCCCAATGAGTGAATATTTTAAAATGCTATTGCTCCATCACTTTTGATCTTGATTACATAAACCTAGATTCATTTTGTAGCTACAATGCCATAGTATTTTACATGATTTAATGAAGATTTTAGGTACTTCTTATCCTTCATGCCAATGTCATCTTTCAAAAAGTATGAAACATTTGGACAGTTTTTTGAGCCACTGTAAATGATGAAAACTGGGGATCTGGCTAAAATGATGCCTTTATCATACCTTGCCAAAAGCCCAGGACCTACTGCAGCTGGCAGTGACAATCTTCTGGGGCAAGACTAGCTACATGCTGGCAACCATCTATTAGATGACCACAATACCTGCTATTGCAATTGTGCCTGCACCAACTACTATGTATTGGGCTATAACCAGAAGATCAGCTACATGCTGGCAGCCATATATCAGAGCAAGACCAGCTATATGTGCTGGCACCAACTATATATATGTACCTGGCTATAGGGCTATAACTATAAGACTAGCTACATGCTGGTACTGAGTCCATATTGACCACATCAACATCCTGAGCCACTGAAGACCTGCCAGTGACTTATTAAGCAAGTCCACCCTGTTTGTCTTTATTTTTCTCACTATGTCATGCCACTCTTGCATGTTCTTCCTCATTCTCTTCAAGATCCTCTCTTTCAGCTTGATGTTTGCTGCCCATAAGACCGTAAGATCTTGATCTTTCATTCAGATGTGTACTTGAACTCATCACATTCTTGTTTTAGGTCTTCAAACCCTTCTGGAATTGAGACATGTTATTGTTTACTTATAATGTGCATATGTACATATTTCCATTGATCTGCCATGAAATGCAAACCTGTAGTAAGTTGTGTCGGATCAACCCAAGCTTAATTAGTTGTAAGTATACATAGTTGATGGTTTAATATATCATTATCATGCCTAGCACTATGATCAAAGACTTTTATAAGTGGATAATTGAGCAGGAGCAGCCTACTGCAGAGTCCAATGAGATTACAGTGAAAAGGAATCTGATCAGAATCTAACCAGAATATAGCCGGAATCTAATTGTGACTTGAACATTGAGGATATATTCTAAAATCTAGGGATCTCAATAGAATTTCACAAGAATCTGGTGGTATTTTGTAGAAACTGGCCATATCCCAGCTTTCCATAATTCTCAATTTCACGCAGTGGAGTAAGTCGAAGGGGTGTATTGTTATGAAACGTGCTGTAAGGAGAGCAACGGTTGTCCTGTGATTCCGTCTCCAAAATCGATCAAGTTTTAATGCGACCTCCCTGGACGTGCCTGGACATCCAAAATAAGAAAACGGGGAGGGGTGTATCAAAACACGGAAGACGACATAGTCTCACAGGTAGCGTATATATGGGGTATGTATGGTCATAATAACAATGTCAAGGTACCTTTGACAATGAGATAACAAGATACGAAATAAATACAGGTCAATTTCGATGTAGAGAACCAGGTTTGCACTTACATCTCTCTGGTGGCCGCGACGCAGCAAAATTGGTAAGAGATACAGAGAGGAAAATCACAGCATCGGTTGTGAAAGATAAGCGGAACAGACCAATCAAGTTCAGACAACCTTGCTGGATGAGTCGAGCTGCTTGTGCTTCGAACGAGCTGAGATCAGTGCTACCGCAAGATGCCCAGGAGACATTTTTTGAGCGCAAAGGAAGAAGTGCTCAATAGAGAGGAGTCGAACCTTGAAACTTGAAGAGCCAATATTAGACAGTAGTCATCAACGATATCACAGGAAACAATCACTTCAAAGGACCCCATGACCTGTGAGGAAGCACCGGAATCAGCTCTATAAGTGTTCATAAGTCACGTAGAAGAATTCATTTGTAAATGATTAGTTGAAGTGATCGTTTCAGTTTTACGCCTGACAAGCTACACTACAGACCTAAGGGGAGGGCAAAAGGCCAGAATGCAAAATAGAGAGCAGTTGTGTCGATTTCATGTAGAATGAGATGATCCTGAGGGAACCAAGTTCCCACCAATTGAACAGGCTCGAACGCAGAATCCCCATCATGCTGGCCGGTAACCACGAGGGTAGAGTATCACTGGTAGAGAAAAGCGTCAAAAACGACAGCCGACGGAGACTGAGCTTCGATGATTTTAACAGTTCACGGTTGCATGACAAGATACATAGAATAGTTCGTTGGTCAGAAAGTTATGAGTTCTGCACCAAGACATAGACAACATTTCCGCTCGATGAAAACCGCGTGTAGCCTAACAGGATCCAGCAGAGTGATAAAAGAGGTCAGTCTTTGTGAACATCAGAACTGAATAGATCACGAGGGGAGGGGGAAATATCAGGAGAATCCCATAGTACTGACATACTTTCTGCTTTTCCCCGTCGCTAATTGATGCTTTCATAATGACACTGGCGACCAGAGACATAACATTGTTCAACATCGAAGGTGGGTTATCAAAAGTTCCTGAGTTATGTATAGACCAAATGTATGGTAGAGATTGCGAGACACGTAGCCAATAAAGTCTCTTTAGAGATACTTGTGGCCAATCCTGTAGTCATGTTATATGAATGGCCGTCGAATTGATTGCAAGCAATATTTAGGGCCCACAGCCTTGTTCCTAGTGTACTTACCCCAAAGACTCGGGTTCGGACTTGAACATTCAAGTACATCCTAACTTGCGAGTACTTGAACGCATATGGAAAAGATACTGTGAGAGAAGAAGATAAACAAACTCACTTTTCTATAATTAAGTAATTGTCCTTTTTCTTGAAGACGGCATCTCGGAGATCCATGAATGAACTCCACGATGGAATGATAGGCCTGACACAAGGTAACCAATTCATTTGCAAGAAGGTTACGCAGCAGTCAGTCACAAGTCAGGATAAGTCTGCGACCAAGTAATTGTAAAAAAAAAAAATCTGATTATGTCATCCACTGCAACCAATTTACGACGTCATTAGTGCAAATTGGATGTGGCGTAGACCGTAGGGCATAAGGTCCTCCAAGTTGTCAGTAGGCTTTCCAATGTAAAGAATTCCATAAAAATGAGAACGTAATCAAGTTGCATCATCTCCTACTTATTAATAGACTATCTAGTGCCCAGGGAAAACTCGCACAGTTCCTTAAAGCTCACAGGAACATGGTGTAAGCATATTCATTGGATTTAGTCATGATCACTTTCCAAGCCTTACCCTTCTTCCCACATCCGTCCGACCATGTTGTTGACGGCTGCACGGTCCGTTTTAAGAAGTTTCTCTATCTTCAGGCAGGTCCGTTCATTCACACCTCCAACAATGGCGCTCCCTCCTCGATTTGATGCGTACACATGAAGGTCCCACGTAATGATTTTGTCACGGTTGATATTATTTCACCTATCCTATTTATCTGCTTGGTACATCAAAGCCCGATATCTATCTTTCCTCAAAGGGACCAGCATGAATTACCGTTTTTAGTATGTCCCCGATTTTCCGATGTAATATGTTTGTTCGAGGTGCTAATTTCCCAAGTGCTGTCAACAAACACACTACTTGGACATCAACCTGCCTTCATGAGTTCGTCAGCGGGCGCTCTCCCAACATCCATTAATGACGCAACTGGATCGAAGTCTTTGCATGGTGCGGTTCCAAGTTGAAGTGAACTAGTTGAACTATGCAGATCGATTTGTGACAGGCGCCAGCGTCGCTGTGATGCAATTGTCAAAGGAAACCCTGACTGTCCCCCGACTTGAAGCCATTTCGGTCACAACCACGACAGGTGAGCAAGGTTTTTCATTCGAAGTTACCGTACAACTAATTCAACCCATGTAAAATCCACGAGGTCTGCAGCATCGGTGCGGGCTGGCTGATAGTCAGCCACAAGCAAGACACTCTAGAACCAGCTCTCTTACCAGCTTAGACATCACGGAGAATTCACGTCCACTTTCCTGCTATCCTGATCCTCCAACACCGTTAGAGGCGTCAGAGCCAGACCATACGGTATTGCACTCCATTTCTGACTTGCATCGACACTAATGTAAGACGCCGTTGCCCATTTATCGCTGCCATGTCTCGCCAAGAAAGCCTAGCAACTTGGTACAAAGGCCTCAAGGACGTACGTGGTCTTGTGCTAATACGGAAAACTTGTTGTACATCCTCTCCTTATGCCTCAACGTGTTGTACTACATACTCTTCCTCGGATCTCTAGTCTTTTACAGAAAGCGAGTTCACAGAATTTTCAAGGAGGTATGGCTGATCACAGACGACGCGATGGAAAAGATTATTGGAACACTGGCTGAGGATCAAGCAAGATTGGAGACGCGAAGACAACGTGCTCTCAGCTCTGCAGCATATTTTGTACCCACAGAGGACGTTGAAATAAAAAATCTCAAAGTTCTCTGGGAGAGCTTCATTGATCAATCGATTCGCGAATGGGAAACAGCGAACCTTGTTGGCATACTACTTGTGTCGTAAGCTGTCCTCAGATTTCTTACTTCATCCTGACAGAAAAAGTGCAGAAGTATTATTGGTACACTACAAATATTACAGGCCCTATCGAATTCTGTTGTCAGAACAGCCGTCCTCATGTCCCTCATTTGCGCGTTAATGAGCCTTATCTATGGTTGTGCGTACACGGTACGCTTTTCTACAATGCGGCCCGTTCATAAGGCTTTTCAATGGGCAACGGTAGTCTTTTTCCTGCACGAATTCACCAGTAGGTGAGCTTATTCCATTCAACCCACAGGAAGGCGAACGCACAGGGAACACGATATTTTGGAATACATGGGTTCTACTTGCTATGCCTATAACATGGTTATCCT
>QFEW01000974.1:0-28883 GCA_003316525.1 Termitomyces eurrhizus
CAATTTGGCAGTAGGGATTGTATCCCAACATTTTGGTCACCCTACGCAACAGACTACCTTTTTGTTGACCATGTCGGCAAGGGGACTCTGCTTTAGTTCTCTCTCACCCTTTCTGTCTACAATCTCTTAGTGTCTTGCAACTACGGCAAGGCATTTGCGCTTAGATCTGCTAACCCCTTTACAGTGTCTCTTAGCGCCTTTCCTTGGCGACTCTCTCCCACACTCCTTAGCGCCTTTTCTTGGCGACTCTCTCTCGTGCTCCTTAGCGCCTTTTCTTGGCGACTCTCTCTCGTGCTCCTTAGCGCCTTTCCTTGGCGACTCTCTCCCGCGCTCCTTAGCGCCTTTCCTTGGCGACTCTTTCCCGCGCCTCTTAGCACCTTTCATTGGTGATTTTTAGCATACTCTTGCCGCATTTTTGGGCCTTAAATAAGCGCCAATCTCCCCTTTTCCTTACCACCAACCTCTTGCCTACTGTGCGTTCTCTGGGACCTGTCTGGGACTCTCTCCCATACTTAGCGTGTCCAAAGCTATATTGACTAAGTAGCTGTACTAGTGATAGTGCACCTTAGCGCAATTTGGGCGTCATCACCACAATGAAAGCATCTGAGCTTTCATGGATCTACCTCAGGAACATTGTGAGGCTTCATGGCCTCCCAAGATCAATCATGAGCAACCAGGACTCAAAGTTAATATTGCTGTGGTGGTGTGAGTTGCACAAGCTGCTGGAAGCAAGGCTGCTGATGTTGACATTGTTCCATTCTCAGATGGATGGACAGACTAAGCAAGCCAACCATAGCATGGCTCAGATAGTCCAGATGGTGGTCAGGCCTGACCAACGAGATTGGGTTGACAAGATCCTGCTAACTGAGTTCACAATTAATGCCAGTGTGTCAGAGACCACTGGATATGCACTATTTGAATTAAATGGAGGGTACATGCCCTCCATAATTTGGGAACTCAGGAGAGCTGAGGTGGTGCACAGAGGCATAAAGGATTTTGCGCAACAGGCGTTGGAGAATCTGGCAAATACGCACAATGCTATTATTGCAGCATGAGTCTTTCAGACTTGGCAAGCAAATGAGCAGCAGAGATCAGACCTGAAACTAATGCAGGGTGCATTAGTATACTTGTTGACAGAGAATTTGAACCTCCCCAAGGGGAGGGCAAGTAAACTGTGTCCAAAGTTCATTGGACCCTATAGGATCCTACAAGGCAAATGATGATGCCTTGTTTCTGAATTGGGTGATGCCTGAGGCATATGACTTCAGAGCAAGTGACAAACAAGAGTGGTATATCAAAGAGATACTGGAATATTGGTAGGTGGATGGGAGGAACCTCAAATTCAAGGTTCGGTGGAATGCAGGAGACACAACATGGGAGTCTCTAAGTACATGTTCTCAGCTGGCAGTGTTGGATTGCTATTTGGAATTGCAAGGAGTTTGACAGCTAAGGCAGCTATCTAAGCGCTCATGTGCTTAGATAAGATTAGGTCAGATTTGTGCTGGACCAGATGCCATCTTTGGATCAGAGATGATAAGATTGATCCCATTGGATCTGTCAGAGGCAGATCAGGTTATGTAACCTGACAGGAGCAATTTTTTTTTCTGGAGACTGCCACATCAGCTATAGTAATGTTGTACTCTTTGCCTGGACAGATGCCAAATCAGCAGAAGAAGAACTCGCAGGATTCTGGTGGAGGGAGGAGAACAGCAGACAGTTTAAGCAATGAGTAACGTTAGTGCGGCACTACCAAAGCCAGGTATGGCGGCATACCTGACTATGGGTCAATTTGAGCAGGCCCCACCATTTTTCCTGCAGTATTATCCAATGCTATTTTTCTCAGATCCCAGTGGACCTGGGCAGCAGGCTATGCAAATGCAAGTTCCATGGGGAATGATGATGCCACAGGCACAACAGGTAGTCCCCATGGAAGTGGATGAGGATTGGAGAGTGAGTAAGCAGAAGGAGATGAAGTTACCTTGGAAGGATTGTGAGTGGTTGCCAGTGAAAGAGGTGAGGACAAGAAACAAGGTGGTGCCACCTCGAAAGGAGAGAGAGTGGTTGCCACCACAAAAACCAGCAAGAAGAGTTATCATCACAAGAGAGCCTGTAAGTAGGAGGTGGGAGGAGCCTCCATTTTTAGAAGACCAAAGTAGACTAAGAGTGCAGGATGCACAGCAACCCAGATCACCACAACCACAGTCATCTCTATGACCATGGTCGCCTCCAGCACATAGGCGGTCACTGTCTCCATGTAGATTTTTGGTAAGCAAAAAAGAGAAGGGAAAAGCATTGGAGGATCAGGTAGATCCTCAGATTAAAATAGTGTGGCAGCAACTATTGGCTGCAGGGCAGCGTGGTTCCTCTATAATTGGATTTTTTGAAGGATTCGGTGGCTCAAGTACTGATTACAGGTCTGTTGAACAAGATTGTTATGCTGCAACAGCATAATGACAACACAATCAAGATGTTTGCTAATGCAATGAAGTGGCAAGCAGCAACATTAGAGAAGCAGACTGAGGCTAAGCGCCTCAGGACACAGGAGGAGGTGGAGGTGCCCATAGCGCCTCCTGAGCTTAGGGAAGCAGGTGAGGTAACACCCCGCTCTGAGGAGCAGGATGATGATGATATGATAGTGGACAATGAAGACCAGGGCCTGAGCACATCAGTGCACGTGCCTGGTACAGTAAAGGTGCAGAACAGGCCGAAGGGGGCCTTGCAGACAGCGACAATGCGGTTCCTGGACAATGTGCCAAAGAGATCAGAAGCTAGGAAGATCATGTTCTTTCTGCCTGCAGTACACTTTGAAAACCCACATGAGTCATACGTGCCAGAGCCACCTCATCAAGACATGCAGACAGACAACAAGGTAGAAAATTGCCTGCCTGCATTAGCTGCTATGGGCCTCACTGACAATGGTGAGGCCAGTAATTATGGACTGAGTGCTGAGGATACACCATCAGAAAGGGAGACAGCAGTGCAAAAGAACTTGTGGTTTAATCGCAACTGCAAGTCAGCCGCTTGTAAGAAGGCCAGAGTTGACCGGGACAGGGTAGAGCAGGCCACAGGGCGTATTTCCAAAGAGTTAGGAGTGTTTGGAGAGGAGACCGCCATTAAGTGGTCCAATTGGTTCTTTAGTGGTGCACTAGAGCACTATTTTTACTACTCGTGGTTGTCAAATACTATGTTTGTGGAAGACAAGGCACTGTAGGCCCAGAAGCAGGAGGAGAAGGGAACAAGGTATCATCATACCTCAATACTATTAACAAAAACCACACCACAGGGGTTTTCCATGAATTCCCAAGAGGCTTATAAATTGCTGGTGCTGGTAGAAAACAAGATGAAGGCACTGCCACTCCGCATTGAGGCTTACTACCTCTTGCATGAATCCAGTGTGTGTCAATGAGCTATAGTCAATCTTAGAGAAATTGCACTATGGAGCTAGTTTGTGGTCCTGACTTTGAGCAAATTCTTCCCTTCCTGGACTTTCATGACCATTGAATAGACCTGGCTGTCCTATCTATACCTGAAGGGTACTTCCAATAGAAAGGGCAGGGGAGCAAACCTGTGTTCATGCTCACTGGATTCAACTCAGAAGGTATTCAACATACCTTTGACCTCGACCATCTAGCACAGAGTGTGCTTTACTTTTTGTGTCCTGGTATAATGAACACTGTTCTGAGCATTGCCATGGACTACGTGTTCCATATCCACTTCCATACTCTACTGGGGCATGCTATTATACGAAGTGTATCACCTCAAGGGCAACCCTGAAGCTGCTTTGCTAGGGTACTGGTGTTCATCATGGCTTGACCTGGAATGTACCATGAGGCTATTGAAGCCCACAATGCAGCCAGCCCCAGTCAGCAATTTGAGCTAATGTCATGGATGGATGTGCAGTTCATGACCTCACACTTTGATGACTTCATGTCAGCCAATATTAGTGAGGCTAACATACTCAGAGTCCTACTAGCAAATCACGTGCCAGTAGAATGGATAGACCACACTTACACCTTTGGCGTGGTCTATCTAGAGAGCTATTTCCAGGCACCACATGCATCATTGAACATGTACCAGAACATCAATGACAAACGGCACCATAGACTTGACATCTATGGTGAGCCACCTGCAATTCTGCAGTGGGATGGTTGAAGGACCCTAATGTGGATGATGTAATCCACCTTTGGGCCCTGCTTGTATGAGAATTCACTCAAGGTCATGCATACCTTGAGGAGGGATTTTATTATCCTGTCAGAATAGAATCATGTCATCACAATTTATGGATGTGTGGCCCACACCAAGGACTGCTACCACCTCCATCAGTGGTTATTACAACCACCAACAACCTATTGGTAATGGTACCTCCTGCAGAGGCATCTACTTTGGCTAACACTGACTTTAGTATGGCCACCTTTCTTGAGAGCAAGTTACACTGTCTGCCATTTGCATAAATACAGCAAGCATTACTTATAGTATCGTCAGCTAACCTTGACACTTAACAAACTACAGGAAATGCCTTGCTGGTACTTGGGAGAAGATTGTGAGCACCACCCTTTTAGAGACTGTAACCAGTCTGAAAGGGGAGCATGTAACCGAGTGACCTAAAGCCTGAGCACTAGGTCTACCTATACTGTTAATTCTTACTGAACAACCTTATTGTTGTTCAGTAGAGCTAGACTGGACATTGTAGTAATTATTACTGTGATAAATATATCACTAAAATTACATAATCTACTACATATATTTGTTGCTGCTACCTTACCTAAGGTAGCTTTTTGTTACACACTTCATAGGACTAGAATTGTATTCCGATCTGATTCTTTCATGTGACCTTGAGCTTTTGACTTTGTTTTACTGGCACACCAGCCATGCCAGGATAGTGTGCTGGGGCCATAAACTGGGGCAAAGGATGTGCCTCCATTGACCTCCTCACCAGTATAGGGGCAAGCTGCTCTCATCCTGGCATCACTTAAAGGCTAAATAGCCCCCCATACTGGGCTTGCTAGGATTGATCCTCAGTGTGATGTGGTGCATAAGCGCCCTGTACTGTCTGATAAGGCAGAAAACTGCCCACAGATACGTTCTAGAGCATAAAGTTGCTCTGCATAAGTTGTTGTGGCTGATAGCCACTGATCACTGGCTGCTGCGGCAGGTAGCCTGCTGCTGGTTGTTGCTGCTGCTGTGGGAAGCCCACAGCCTGTTGTGATTGTCCCTACTGGGGCACATTTTGAGTAAGTGAAGAGTCATCTGCCCCCCCTTCAGCTAATGGTAAGACTGAGGGCAAAAACTCAAATGCTTGCTGGTGTTGCTGCTGCTGCTGCTGCTCATTGGTGTCCACAGGCATGTTGTGCATGGTCAAAAAAAAAAAAGAGAAAAAAGAAATTTTGAATTTTATGATGTGTCTCAGCCACAGTTGCTGACCAACTCAGCCAAGCCATGATTGGCACTGCTGATCAAATTGGGTGCCAGCATGCTTACCTAACTGATGTGGGCACTTAACACCCTTTAGCTCTAAATAGCGGTCAAGTGCCACCAACTATGAGCAATGGAAGTATGGCTCTTATGTTGTGTCCCTGAGAAACCAACATACCTCAAACTCAAGTGTATTCTGCTCAGTCTATTGGTGCCTGATTATGCACTTGACAAACCATTCATTGTCGTCTTGTGCCCCAAAGTCATAGGGGCCCAGGATTGTCCTGTTAGGGAATAACATATTGTCAGATGTGTCATACAGTCACAGCAGCAACACGTGGAACTTTGGAACAATACATTGTTCCTGCAATGCCTGTGGCAGCTCCAATGCATAGTTGGAGGTACTAGGCTCTGCACCTAGCACTTGATATGGGCACACCCATTTTAGGCAGAGTTTACTTGCCTATTCCTTGGGCAATCTCAGATTATGCATTGACAGATAGACCAATGCTCCTACTAATATAGGCAGATTCTTCTGCCTATGCTGATTGGCATTTTTCATCTGAAAGACTTGCATCTTGATGATGGCGTCATGCACTGCTGCAATATTCTCTAGGGCCTGCCTGGCAAACTTGACTACTCCTTGGTGGACAGCCACATCTGCATAAATCTTGTGCAGTATGGAGGGCATGTACCCTCCATTGAGCTCAAAGGGTGCATACACTGTAGCCTCTGAGATACTCACATTAATTGCAAACTCAGTGAGTGGACACCAATTTACCTAGTCTTGTTGATCAGGGCAGACAACTGCCCTTAGAATCTGGCCTATACTGCAGTTGGCCTGCTCAATCTGCCTATCCATCTGAGGATAGAATGATGTCAACATGAGAAGTCTGGCTCCCAACAGCTTGTAGAGTTCCCTCCACCATTGCAATGTAACTTTTGAGTCACAGTTGCTCACAATGGTACTAGGCAGCCCATGCAGCCTAACAATCTCTCTAAGGTAAATCTACAACAGCTCCTTAGCTGTCAGTGTTGTTCGCACCAGTATAAGGTGCACCATGCTTGTCATGTGACATATCACTACCCAGAGGTAGTCAAATCCTCTTGACTCAGAAAAGGGACCTATAAAGTCCATTTCAATAGAATCCCAAGGCTTTACCGGCACTGGAAGCTGGTGCAGCTTTCCAGCAGGGGCTTCAGGGGCAGTTTTGCTCTTTGACATGCTGCACATGATACGCAGAACTTGGTAACCTCCTGGCCCATATGTGGCCACCAATACTATTTCTGGATGTATTCCAACATTTGTGCAGCATCAAAGTGCCCCACCAGTGCATGAGCCTGGTCCAGTATCCACATCACAATAGTTTGTGCATGAGGAAGGCAGATCACTATCATTCCTTGATAGTTTTCCATCATGATTAAATTATCAGGCCTCTGCCTGAGCCAAAGATGGTTGTCAGGATTGGTGATTACCTCAGCAAAGAGAGAGTCATGTCTGTACTCCCACACTACTTCCTTACAGAAGTCATCTTTTCCCAGGCTAGATGGCTAGGATAAAGGCAATTTGCCTTCTAGCATTTCAGCCAGAGTAAAGAGTTAATCAGGGCACTCAGGTTCCCCAGGCAAGGCTGATTCCATGACCTTGTGTTCCTTTAGCAGCTTGGCAGCTACATCCTGCTCTTCATGCTGCTCTCTGAAGCAAGTACTTTGCCTCCGTTCATCATCATGCATCACACGTACTTCCAGAACATGTTCCTTGATCTTCTGATACCAATAGAGAGGTAAATTCTCTCTATTTGAGTCTATGTGGCAGTTTGTCTGCACATACTTGTGAGGCTCATGAGCCTTTCCAACTACATCACTCTTAAAGTAGCAAGACAAACAGTCTGCTACTTTATTGAGTTCACTCTTAATATAGGTGATGTTGAATTGGTATCTCAACATATAGTCAATCCACCATTGCTGATATGGTGACAAGTTCACCTGAGTCTTGAAGAACTCAAGCACCTTGTGATTGGTAATAATATGGATGGGGTATTCCATCAGCTTATCCTCCTATTTGAGGAGGGCCTTAAGTATGGCTAGAGTCTCTAGCTTGTGCATAGCGTAGTTTTGCTGGACAGTTGTGAACTTCTTTGACATAAACTCTGCTGGGTAGCATGTCTGCCAGCTGCTCCCCTGGCCATACATGGCTCTGATGCCTGTCTTAGAAGCATCACAAATGAGCCAGATAGGCTTGTCCTGTCTGAGGTCAATTGGTTGAATAACCGGAGTCTTTGTACAGATCTGTTTACTATTTCAAAGCACTGCTGGTGCAGCAGCTGCCAATTAAATGGTGACCTGTTCTGTGTCATGGCTATAAGTGGCCTAGTATAAGCAGTAATATTGGGCAGAAAGCTTGATATGTAGTTGACAAGGCCAACAAACCATTGGATGTCATTGTAGTTTTGTGGCGTGCACCACTCCTAAATGTGGTCAAGCTTGTGCTTGTCCTGATTGGGATGAATACACTGCTCATTGATAACATGCCCTAGGCAGTCTATATTTTGACATAGCTCACATTTTTTCTATTTCAAGTACAACTTGTACTCGCATAGTCATTCAAACATGACTCTGATGTGCTGTTCATGCTCCTCCATGGAATCCAAATAGATAAATATGTCATCTAAGTAGACATGCATTAAACATCCTATCACGTCCCAGAATATAGAGGTCACCAACTTCTGAAAGGTTGCTAGGGCATTACAGTCCCCAATTTGCATAATATTGCTCATAAATGTGTTCATGATCAATGCAAACAGAGTCTTGGATACATCTTTGGTGCAAATGCACACCTGCTCATAAGCATCAGTGAGGTCAATCTTTGAGCAATACTTCACTTGAGCCATGTCTTTCCAGATCACCTCTTGATCTGGTAAAGGAGTTACATCCTTTATGGTATTATCATTGTGCTGGCATGCATTAAGAGCAGTTCAAAGGGTTCCATCCTTCTTTGGGATGCACAGTAATGGTGCAGGCTGAGCAGTGGTGCATGGTGACCACTATTGAGCATTCAAATAGCAATTAATTTTATTGCATAATTGCTCCTGGAGTGTGCTAGAACAGCGCAGCAAGTAGCACTTGTACTGCTTGCTCTTGTCTATGAGATTGATCTCATGGTTTACTTTCTGCCATGGCAGGAGCTTCTCCTTGGTTTCATTGACTATATTGGCAAATTTCTCTTGCCATTGCTGATGCAACTGAGGAATATTGTCCTCACAAAGGCTTGTTGCCTTTTGTTTTCTCTTCAGCTGCATTGGAGAAAGTACTCCTACTGTATCTGCTGGTAGACAAGGCTGCTGTGCATATTGCTCATGCATTGCAAGCATCCAATCAACACTGTTATCAGGTACGTGGTCCTCACAATATGAGGCTTCTGCCTTTCAGTTGCTGTCTCTCAAGTCATCTAACTTGACTTGTGAGGATGTAAGTAGACATACATCCACTGAGTCCTCAAGCTTTTTTATCTTTTGCTGGCATTTATCTGGAGGCTTTGTGCCTCAAGCATCAGGAGCGAGTGTTTGCTTATCTCTTGTCTTGGAGGCTTGATACTCCTCCTCACTCATTATCACCACTTTGTGGTCTGAGCTCAGTCCAGGCATAGCCTGTACTTCCTCGACCACATCCTCCACTACTGGCACTTTGCACTGACCAAGTCATGGAGAATCCTTGCACTTCTCCATAGTGCTGTGACATTGCAGGTGATTACCAGTGTTGTCTGCTGTAGCCCATTCTGCTGGGATTACTTTCCTATTTACTAGCATCTGACAGTGCTCAAAGTCTAGCATGACTTTGTTATGCTGCATGAATGGTGTTTCCAATATCATGTCATAGTGATCAAAGTTTGCTACATCCATATATTCCTGGCTATGTGAGCCCGGTGTCTGGACAGTTATGTTCCTCCCATACTGCATTATTGCACAGCTCCCTACAGTGCCCAGTTGCAAGGCCAATGGAGTATCTAACTCCTGTACAAAAATTCCATACATGTGAGAAAATTGGGGTGTAATACCCAAAGTGGTGCTCTTCAAGTCCTATAAGGTCCAGGCTTTGTGGCCATTTACATCCACATACGAGACCAGACACTCTTTGTCTGCATGTTTCAATGTAAGGTGCTGCAAAGTACCTTCTGCTCAACAAAGAGTCACCTTCTTCATTTGTACAATGTTATTTTTGTTGTGATCATTTGAAGATGGCCAATTCATCATTGCTGCCAGGCTCTCCAAGTTGCTGTTGCAACTATAGTACTCATTGTTGAAGGCATCATTGAATATGTCCATGATGATGTACTCTTTTTCCTCTACAACCACACTCTCAGGCTCTGTACCTGATGCCTCTTCTGGGGGCTCTTGGTCATCTGTGAGGTACTCAGCCTCAGACTTGGTGGAGATATCTCTGTCATTCCCACTCATGGCTGCAGTATATGCAGCACATAGATGGGCTCAGAGTGTATACCTCTTTCTTGGGGCTCCCATCTTTGTAGAACAGCTGGTAGCATAGTGGCCTGGCTGGCCATATGCAAAACAGGTTTTTGTCTGGTCAGATGGGTTGGCCAACTTGACTTCCAGCCTTGGCTTAAAACATTCTTCATCCAGAGTCTGCTCTGGTCATGGGCGGCTGCATCCTCAATTTCCAGCAGGAGCTCAGCACATTACAAACCACATGTTGTGGTTCCATGTTGGCCTTTTTTGCCAGGAAGGTCTCTATATGCTGACCTCATGAGGGTGCCTCAGCAAGCATAGGTTGCCTGCTTCCTCCCTTATGGCCACTACAATGCTCATAGTAGTTAGCAGTCTTTGAAGACTGCTCATACCTTATGGTGTATGCCACAAACTCCTCAACATTGTTGACCTCTAGGGACAACCCATCCTTATGTATCAAATAGTGGTGCATGTCCACTTGGATACCATCTAAGAATGTTTTGAGTATAGTGTACCCATCTGGGTATACTGCCATGTTCTGAGCATGGTTATTCAGAGTATTGTAGAATTCTTGTACATCCAATTTCTTAGTGTACTTGGCAGACTGGAAGTTCTGCCTTGCATCTTGTAATATTAAGGGATGCACAAATTGATTGTACAGTCCTGTAAGGACTTCTTTAAACATCCAATCATACTGGACCCAGTTGACATGCAATACTGCTCATCAGAATCAACTCATAGCCTCTCCAGCCAAGAACTTGGACAGAACAAAAATTTGTTCTCATTCCATATGGTCACCTCCATATAAACACCTGGCAAGATGGGTGCATACATCCATTGCCTAGTCCTCCAAGTCAATAAACTTAGAAGCACCTGAATAAGCGTGAATGTGCCTACTGTCTGCTTTATGCAGCTTCACCCCATCTAGTAACTATAAGGTTACTTTCAAGGCATCATTGACTATGCAATGAAGGCAGTCATGCATGGCTTCACAATGCATATGAATGACCTCTTGTTGGCCTGGGGATCTAGTCACTAGATCAGCAGCTTGGGGCAGTGATTTTTCTTGTCTACCCTGCAGTGGATGTCTCAAGCCTCCTTGACTGTAGGCATAGTTGCCTTCCTCTTGAGGAGTCAATCTAGGGTGCTTGTCCTGGCATCTATCAGAGACATCATGTCTTGTGGCACCATCTCAATTGAGGAAATCCCCTCAATCATGATTGTTGCACTGCCCTGATTCTGGAGAAGATTGATTCTCCTGGCTCTGCATCACAAATCAACAATGCATCTCGTCAATAGGCTTAGTGCTCTTGAATATGATGCCCTGATTGTCAATAAGGGACTGTCTCTTAGCCCTGAGGTTGCCATTGTGCATATGTTGATATGCAACTCAGTCACTTAACATTTCTGCCATTGGCACACATGGCCTCAAAGATGCCTCGCTCTCCACCTTAAAAGCAGTACTAGCTTGTCCATCTGGGCCTGACATCTCTGTCCTAGAGTCTTGGTTATGCATGTGCAGGGGCTCCTCACACCACCCTTGTCCTGCTAGAGTGTAAAAGGTACTCATCAGATTTGCCTTGGGCACTTCCTGCATACATGCTAGTGCCTCCACTAGCTCAACTCCAATATCCTGATTATGACATGCTGAGCATTCCTTGGAAGTGTGGCTCCAGGGGGTCAACATCTCCAATTGCCTTGCAGCCTTATGCTGCAAATACATCTGAAGTTCTAGAGTAAGAACTCTCACTATCAAATTAATATATTTAGTACTGAATACAGTAGGCACCTCATGCCCTTGTTGCCTAAATGCTACTATATGTGCAGAAGCAAAACACTTGAGTCACGCCTAGGTGGTGTATTTCATCACCTCTGGGTGTAGATCCCAGAACACCTGCAGGTGCACAGTGTACACGGTTTTTAACCACTGCTCTGCTCCAGCATCATTGTTAGTAGACAACTCACCAACCTCCTCCAGGAGATCAGAAACCTCCTGGACCTCATCTACTGCTGAAGTGCATGGGAAACAATTTTCTGCATTGCCTGCTTCCTGAGTTGCACCCTTCTCTGGTACCTCTTCTATGTGGGCTTCCACTATTCTGGTGGGCATTGAGCCTGCTGTGGCCTGCCTGGCCCCACTATTCTGGCTTAGGAGCACATGTCTCCCAGTTTGTACTGATGAGTCGGTCACTCCTAAGGCACCCTGGGCACCTGTTGACTGTTTGACCTCTTTGGGGAGCCCTTTGGAAGCCAACCAGCTGGACCATTGAACTCCTCCCAGGAACTGAGTAACTGGGAAAGTTAATCTCCCTGGTATCTTGTCTCAAGGCCTTTGCTGGCCATCATGTTGCGAGCTCTCAGCTTTCTAGACATCACTCTCATTCCTGGGCAGGTCAGTGCTCTGACCTCTATCTTGAGCCTTGAGTCCTAACTGGCCTACAGTGGATGCTTGCATGTCCTGAGTGTCCACTGGGTTGCTTTGTAGGTTGTAGGTATTCTGCCTACCATCAGTAGTAACTGCAGGTATAGGGTTACTCATTGATCCCCTGTTTGAAATTTGCATGGTGTGGCTATGCAAGAAGCTTGAGAAGCTGATAGAGTTCTGTTCAAGAACTCTGTGACTGATGTCAGATGCTAGGCAATAGATCCTAGCTGGCAGATTCAAAAAAATGTAATGAAGTTATGGTTGTGTGAGAGCTTAAAGTTTACACCGCACAGAATCAGTCCAGTCCAGTCTATTGACTATGTAGTATGAACACAAAAATAAGCTGCTTAATAAGCAGCAGAAATGTAAGTACATATATGTATGTAAATAATATTATATTATAATAAATATCTGCTAAGCTACTAACTAAGCACTATGTGGCCTATGCCACATAGTGTACTACACTACATATAGACACTTTCAGCATCATCTACTTCCAAGCTATCAGCCATCTTGCAGCTCCTCCTCAGCCTCCTCAGTGACTTCTTCATCTTTGTTGTCACTGACAACATCACTTGGAGCTGCAGCTGTATGGCCCACATGGATGTGCACCTTAGGAGGGGCAGGACATTTCTTTACAAGATGCCCAACCCTCCCACAGTTGTAGCATCTTGGAGAGTCTTCTGCAGGCCTTCTCTGGGTTACTCCTGAGACCATATCAGGTTTGCCTACCATATCATATGCATTCCAGGCACTGGACCCTCTCTAGCTGCTACTTGATTTTGACCTGAATAGGGTAGATTATCTTTCACTGGCAGATATCCAGCAGGTTTTGGTCTAGGCCATTGGCCTACAAAAATTGTCTTGCAAACAACAAATTGTAAGTTGTGATTCTTCTCTATTTCTGACCATTTGGCAAGAAAGATTCCTACCTTCACTGCTCAATAGTTATCTGGTCCTCAGCATGAACTATGCTGCTCATAATAATTTGCAGTTTGTGTCAACTGCTCATATTTAATGGTGTATGTCAAGAACTTGGTTACTATATTGACCTCTGGAGACAAATTGTCATTATGTCTCAATGCCCTCCTCATATCTGCTGGTATTCTGTCTAGGAATGTCTCTCTAATTATATATTTGTCTAGATAGATAACCGTCTAGATGCCAGTTTTAGCATTGTACACTGTCTTTCTAAAGGTGTCATGAGCTTCCTGCATAGTTGCAGCATTGACAAAACAATTATAGAGTCCTATCAGGACCTCTTTAAATGTCCAATGCAATTTATTGCAATTGATGTGAAGGATATGGCAGCAGAACTAATTCCAAGCCTCTCCCTCCTTAAATTTGTGTAACACAAATATTCTCTCCTAGTCCATGTCATCACCACCATAGCAGCATGCTGCCAAGTGGTAGCATACATCTATGGCCCAGTCCTTCAACTGAGAGAGCCTATGCTCTCTGGCATATGCACATATGTGCTTACTATCAGACTTGCAAGGACTTACTCTTGTAGGGAATTTAAACCTAACTCTAAGAGAGTCATCCACCAGATAAGTGAGGTGGTCATGCATATGATCCATATAGATCTGTACTGCCTCATTTATTCCAGGCATATTTTCATGCAGATCATGAGGGGTGGGCATCAAAAATGCCCAAAGGCTGCAAAACAGGTGTTTGTTAGCTATTCTTTCCAGCTATAGTGTAGGCTGTTGCCTCACCTCTCAATCTGCTGGTGGTTTACTAGCCTGCCTGCCACTATTACAATGATTATTATTGTCTTGATTGTTCTGTCTATGATCACAACCTCCACTATTGTTACTGTGATGATTCACTGTCACTACCCTCTGGATCTTTGTCCAGTTCAGCAGTTCGACTATTGCTGCATATTATTGACATGCATTACACCTTCATGCTCTTCAAAGACTATCCCCTAGTCATCAATTAACAACTTGCCATGATTGTGCAAATCCTGGTTGCACATCCTCTGATAGTTAACATGTTCGTTCCAATTGTCCACTAGATAGATATGTCATGCTATGTATTGTGGTTGTATTTGTTCCTCAAGGATGTAGATCTTGTCCACCACTTCTTCCTTGATGGTGACCTGATTTCAAGGTGTCTTAACCTCCTGAGCAGCAATTGGTACTTCTAGCTCTGCTGGTTGACAGTTTGCAGTGTTCTGACACCTGATATAGTCTTGCTAAGACTCATTTGCCTGATGAGGCACATTTAGCAATTCCATTCCATCTGCAATTAATGGCACTCATTAGTGCATGCTCATTTTGCATTCTACTGAGTCAGCTGGAGTGGCCATTGAGACTGCTGACCCTCACTGATGATGCCCAAAAGTTGGTCAGTAGCAGATAAGGTTTATAGCTACTGACTTGTATAAAAATGTGTTTGGGCATGCTAAAGGTTGAGGGAGTCCCAGGAAGTTCCCAGAGAACAAGTCAGAAAATGAGTTGAACGGCAAAGTTTGGTGAAGGTTGGTAATAAGAGTCAGCAAGGATATATGGTAAGGTAGGTGTGCTAATGGCAAGGTGTGCCTAAAGAATAAGGAGAGGTAAATATGGTTAAGTGCAGCAGAGGATGCAGCAAGAGAACTAGAGGCTTAGCAATGACTAAGCTGCATAATGCCTGCTGTAAGTGCAAGGCATGTAGGTTCTGTAAGCATAACTGTGGCAAGCAGGCTAAAAGCGTTCAGACAGTTGGCAACTACAAACTTAGTCAGCTCAAAAGGAATCTGAACCATGAGGTGAACTGAGGGACATAAACTGAGGTACTCTGTTCTGTTTTTTTAACTATTAACAATGGTAAATATCTATAGTAAACTGAGTTTGCCATCGCTAAGCAGCTAAGCATTGCCAAGAAACAGTGAACTGAAAAGAATGTTAGTTGCCATGCATTAAACCAAATATTAAGAAGTTAACAAGAATACTGTCTGTCCAAGTAACAAGAAGGTGCTAAGTAGTGCTAGGCACCAAGGTAAAATGCCAGGCTGTTAGTCATGGAGAAATACCATCATTCCTACTCCTAAGTGCTGCTGTCAGCTAGTAATACCATATGCTGTCTGAGTAATGCCAACTGTCAATGCTTGCCAACAGTGTGATGCCAGCTGTCACTTGTTATTCTGGCTGCCATTGGTGCTATCACTGATTGGGTACATTGATTGCCATGCATGGCCATCAGAAATGGCTTAAAATAGATAAACTGTGTGCATCAAGTTCAGAATGAATGCAGCAAGGTGTCCAGAGCCAATGCTGAGCCTGCCATTAATATGCCTAGCCTGTGTGGAGTCTTATCATTGCGCTGCTTTGTGCTTGAGGTACTACACCACTTCAAGTTCAAAGATATGCACAAATAATTTGCTATATTCTGTCAAATCTGCACGAGGTACATTGTGGCTCCTAGCAGCCAATAACTGTAAGTGCTTCACTATGTAAAGCTGCAGGTGCTTTCACGTTGATTCCTTGATGACTGATGTAGTACTTGGTTGCAAGTAGTACTGATAGTTCTGGGGCTTTCTTGAAGTCTTAGAAAGTGACCTCTAATCCACACTGGTGCTTGATGATAAAATCTTGATGTATTGGGTGCTTCACAGAATATCAAATATCCTGATAGGCAGAAGAAGGTTCTCAATAAACTCCAGCCTAAGTAGTTCACTCCCTGGGAACCACCGAGCCTTTGTCTACCAATAGACTTCCAATAAGAGGTGTTCAATAAACTCTAGCCTAGGTGATTCACTCCCTGGGAACCACTGAGCCTTTGCCTATCAAATGCCTGTCTATTCTCTACTAAACTTGGGCTATTTATACTGTTTTTCTGGTGCACAGACCACTATCTACACATGACTCTTTTGTTGTCAACTCCCCAGCCTCCAGAACATATTTGATAGTCCAATTTCCCTTTTGGGAGGCATGTTTTGGTGCCACCAGTTCCACCATTCAACTTCTTGTTCCACCATTCCTCCGGATGTCTCTGATTGCCACTTCCCCATTTGCTTCAGCTCCATTTAGCACAATCCCATTCATAGATCCTTCTTTCCTCTTTTAGCACTTCCCTGCATTCCATACTTCTTTTGACATCCCTCCATGCTTCTTTTCCTTTCCCCTTTCAGTCATGTCAAATCGGGCATTGTCAGATCTGATCTTGATCTAGATCATCACAAATTGATCCCATTTTGTCACTTCTGCCAGCTCCCATGCTTCCCCTCCCCATTACAGTGGTTGGACTATTGTTGAGTGGATAGCTTGAGCTGGTCCCTGCCCTTTGTTCTGTACTGTCTGTGTATTTATTGGGGTGTTTTTGGAGATATAATTTGTTGAGACTGCTACCAGGAGGCTTACAGTTTTCAGCCTTATAATTAAATGTTTATTTTGACTTCTGGTGCATGTTGTGTCCCTGACTGCTGGTACAGTGTCGTATCACTGATAGATATTGGTCCAGCACCAGTTGTAACTGGATGGACAGGGTCAAATGCAACCTCTTACTCTCCTCACTGTCTGAAGAGTCTAATTTGGACTCTAAATCCAGAACTTTCCTGAGGCCTTCATGTCTAATTTGTGGCTATTTGCTAACCCCTTCATGCAACTCCTGGTCTTTAGGTGCCAAAGGCGCCTTTCTTGGCTATACAATATTGTCATTCTCCTTGCTAACCCTTATTGTCGGTTCTTGCTGTCACACATATGTCATTGTTGACAACTGTTCTGGTTCAGCAGAAGTATCCACTACAAACTCTCAAGTGCTGCTCAGTTGGAGCAGTCCAGAATGGGGTGCTATGCATGAAAGCACTGCCTTGCACCAGCTTCAAATACTGTGTAAGATGTCTAGTTGGCCTTTGGACTGAGCTGATAAGCTTTCAGGCAATACTGGATACATCAATGAAGGCATCTGGCTTGCTAGTAGTGACACTTCTGAGACCACAGATCTCTCTCCTAGTTTATCACCAGGCCTCACAATGGACATTATCCATGACATGGATAGCCTACTCAGCATTCCAAAGCTTGCACTAACATTGCAAGGTAACTTTTTATCCTGCTTTGGTGGGAGCTAGTAAGTAGATGCAGCTTGCATCTTCACAGCTTGAGACACAGGTGGATTGCCTGTATCTAGGAAAGAAGGGTCCAGATGAAGAGAGCCAGTCATAGAAGCATGTTTTCAACATGATGCCAACAGAATTCAAGAGTTTTGATGAGTTGACTAGTTGGTAACAAGCCTAGAGTCTAAAGCCAATAGTAGAAGATTTAAAAAAATGTAACTGTTGATTACAAGCTAAAATCTTCTTGTGTGAATCACATAGTGCTAAATCAGACTGCTGTATTGGATTTAACTAGAACTAGAGTAAATTCAAGATGTTATCTTATGTAATACTCTACTATATGCTAATAGTATTGTTGATGCTTGTACACATGTAACGCTCCATTACAATAGTAGAGAATAAACAGGCAATTGATAAGCACCCCACTGCCCCAAAGGACCCCACTGCTACTGGCACATCCTCTCTTTGTGACATCCTCAGCAAGCTGCTGCCTAGCCTCAATGCTGATGCCAGAGCAGTAGCACAGGAGGAGGGTAAAGTTGATTTTGCAGATCCATCCTCTCAGATTGTGGAACTTAAAGTCATTGGAAGCAGTGCATACCTAGCTGAATTTGATTCTGCTGATTCTGCCCACAGATTCTATGAATATGCACCCTCAAAATAGTCCTCTATTGTACTCATATAGAAATCCTTCAACTTGATTGTACATTTTATATCATGTGCTGGGGCCTTTGACCTGAATGACCCTCTTGCCTATGAACTATTAAAGATGAGAACAGCCTCCAGTACAAATCCATCATCTCAGCTCTCTGGCTCAAATGCCCTTTCCAGCACACCTCAAATCAATCTGTGGTGTTTCTCAAGATCATATGCAACAACACATACACTGCCAATGACCTGATCAGGAAATGCATCTTCATAAGTAGCTGCCAGGTCACCATCTGCAAGGACATCCACAAACTGACCCAATGCAACAACTGTCAGCACTAGAGCCACATAGCAAGGGACTGCAAGACACAAGGAAAATGTGCTATCTGTACAAATGCTGACCATTCTGCAGCCTTATGCTCAAAGTGTGTGTCCTGTTGATATGATGCTGTACCAGCAGTCAAGGACACATTATGCACCAGAAGTCAAAATAAACATTTAATTATAGGCTTAGACTGGAGTTTGTTGAGAAACCTCTACTTTCTGGAATATTTTTAACTCATTCAACATTATAATATATCAAAACCTCTGCTTTCTGCAAAATTATTAAAAGCATTCAAAACAATAAGAGCTCATTTTGTCGTCAAAGTCAGTGTGAATTGAAGGTCATATTCTATACTAGCAAGCCCCATAACTATCAGTACTACTTGCATCTAAGTACTACACTGTGGCCAGGACTTGATGACCGATACCAGCTCAGGCTGCACCTGCCCATCCTTCAAGAAACACTGCATAGACCTTAATGTGTGCTTTTCAGAAAACCAAATGCCCTTCTTCCCCACTGACAATCCCTCAACCTGGGTCACTGCACCATCCAGCCGCTGCCTGCTCTCTCCTCCCCCCAGCTTCCACTCTGCCTTCTCCTCCCTGATCCTCTGAACCCACCCCACCTCTCAGTGCAGGAAATCCCTACATCTTCTCAACCCCTTGCTACCCAGCACTGGATTCTGGCCAACTCCAGGGCCCTGAGCTGCATGGGCAGCCTAGAGGAGTTTGGCTTCACCTCTCTCCCAGGGAACCAGAAATCCCACAGTGGCAACATCACACCCTCCTCCAACCAATGAACTACTGCACTCCCAGGTCTTCAGAGAAGCTTCACATCTAGCAACAAAATGTTTATAAGTCTAGCATGGCCCAAGCTGACTTTTTAGCCTTAGCTGGCCCTGAGGACTGGGATATGCTCACAATACAAGAGCCATTCCTTGACCTCAAAAGTCAGTGGTTACTGGAGGGTTTTTTATACTCTACAGATGTGTGACAAGAGCTCCTGCACCTGTTCTATCCTTTTTATAAACACTAATATTTCAACAGACTGCTACTTCCAACTAACCATCCCATCCACTGACATCTCCACAGTTCGCTTTGCAGATGCCATGGGCCATCTCTCATTGTTCAACATTTACAATCTCTGCACCTACAATGAGGTGCTCTTTTTTCTCTCCTCTTTTTGTCTTCCTCTCTGCATCTTGCCTGCCCCTTCTCATCAGATCACATGATCTGGCTGGGCAATTTTAACCAGCACCACCTGATGTGGTAGCCAGAGGACAACTACCACCTCAACTCTTCCAGTGACTTCATATAGCTGCTCCTTAGTCTGCTCTCAGACTACGGCATGGAGCTTGTCCTTCCCCCCAGCATTCCTATGCTGCAAACAATGGCTGACAGGTGGACCCACCCAGACAATGTCTGGAAGTCCCATGCTGATGTCAACCTGGTAATTTTCTGTGATGTCAATGCATCTCTCCACCCCTCACTAGCTGACCATCTCCCTATTATCATGATTGTTGAGCTGCCCATAGTCTAGTCCTTCTCCCCACCCTTCTGGAACTTCACTCATAGACTGGGAAGAATTTACTGATGCTCTGAATGTTAGAACTAGATATTCGTATTCAATGAAACTACCTGATAGATACAGTAAGTTGTTATCCTCAGCACAATATACAATTGACTGAGAGGCGCTACCTGATAGATACAGTAAGTTGTTATCTATCCGACAGCATGTCAGTAAGTGGATAGTTGCACAAATAATGTTTTGGCTCACCCTCAGTACAATATACAATTGACTGAGGGTGTCGGTAGCGTAGTGTTTGTATATGTATGTATCGGGGACAATGGAAGAGGCCAAGCCAGGGCCAGTGTGATAGTGTGGAGGGTAAAAGGATGAAAGAGAGTGTATATGACAATGTGGTGAGTTGAGTGTAACAATGCGGTTGATCAAGCAACGTGAATGGACAGAGAGAGATAGGAGCCAATGTAGGAGTCAGTGGTGTCGTACCTTGTGATATCCAACACTGAAGGAGCACCTTGGCACTTGATTGCTGGTAATACCTATCTTCACAGAGGAGGAGTTTAGCAGAAAGATCTTGGACCTCACCTCCATTATCCAGGAAGTTATTTCCTTGGACACTATTGTTCCCATGCACCACTCTTGCCCTCACACCAAACAGTGGTAGAATAATGACCTTAAACAGCTAAAGGCTCAGAAGCACCAGGCTTATAACCTATCTTTTAAATATTGTGACATCTCTAACCACCCAGCCAAGGTGAAAGCTGCCTGAACTGCACAGGAAATGGACACCGCCATTTGCAAGGCTAAAGAGGAGCACTGGAGATCTTGGCTCAAAAATATCAATGCCTATCAGATCTACCTCGCAAACAAGTATGTAGTCAAGAAACCTACTGACTTTGCATGCAACAGGGTCCCGGACCTCTGTGCTGATATAAACAGTGTCTCAAGAACACTCTCCTCCAACATCAACAAGGCCACAGCCCTAGCTAAGTTGTTCTTTTCTCCTCCCCCTTTCTATGTACCCTCTACCTCTCCCTGACAGTCCACTCTTCTTCAGAGAGCACATACTCTCCACTATTGCAGGCCTGCCATTCTACAAGGCCCCCAGCCCAGACAGCATCCCCAATGTCATCCTAAAGTGATGCACTGATGCCTTGACTGACTACCTCTTTTTCATATACCATGCAGTTTTTAAGCTGAATGTCTACTTGTAAACCTGGCAAGTCAGACTACAGTGCAGCAAAGGCTTACTGCCTGATTGGCCTTCTTAACACCATAGAAAAGCTCCTATCTACCCTTGTAGCTGCTGACTTAAGCCACATAGCTGAGGTGCATAAGATGCTCCCTGCAGGCCAGTTTGGTAGCTGTCCTGGCTGCAACATATCTGATGCTATGCATCTAGTGATCTCAAGGATCAAGGATGCTTGGCACTCAGGCAAGGTGGCAACAGCACTGTTCCTAGATGTGCAAGGAGCTTTTCTCAACATGGTCAAAGACTGCCTTATTCACAATATGAAAGAGGCTGGCATCCCCACCAGCTTTGTCCAGCTCACAAATCACATGCTCTCCCACCACCACACCCATCTCAAGTTTGACAATTACTGCTTGGCATGGATAGACATCAACAACAGCACAACACAGGGCTGCCCTCTATTTATACTGTTCTACTTGTTTTACAATGCCCCCCTTTTCTAAGCAACTAACTCTTACAGCAAAATGAGCTTTTGTCAGGCTTCATAGACAATGTAATGTTCCTTGCAGCTGGCTCATCTCTAATGGAGACACATGCCATCCTGAAAGACATCATAGAACATGCTGATGGCAGGTTCTCATGGTTTTTTTCCTACAACTCACAGTTTGAGCTTTCTAAGCTTGCCTTGATAAACCTTCCCAGATCCACTGGAGATTCCCCTCCTACTGACCTCTCTCTACAGCTTTCCAACCACCATGGCACACCAACTCAAACCGTCAAGATGGTCAACTTCTATAAGTATCTCAGAGTCACCTTCAACCCCAAATTGCAATGGTCAGCCCACATGCAGAGAGTAGCAGCTAGTGCTACCTGGTAGACCTTCCAAATCTCCAGACTGTTCAGAGTATCTGGTGGCATGCTTCTGCACTAGATCTGTCAACTTTACAACATTGTGGCTGTACCTGCCTTAACATACATGGCTGATATTTGGTATACTGGGGTTGAGGAACCTGATGGGGGTTTCATGTCAGGGGACTCCTCATTTCTTCCTTTTCTCACTCATTATCTCTTCACTCTCCTTCCATTCATTCTCTTATTTCTTCTGACATTATTTCATTTTACTGTTTCTATTCTTTCAACACTATCTGTTAGTACTACTCTCAGCCCTTGAGATGCTCTGGTTCTTTAGCCACCATTCAGACAAGTGTGGGCCCACTCAGCACTGCTTTCAGACCGCTTATATAAGCCAGAATTTGCCCCTTATTTGTACAAGTGTTTGTGTAGGCAATTTTCGAGTTTTTAAGGTTTTGTTGTACTGTACAGTTGTTTCCCACGCTTCAGAGGCCCCAGAAGCGTCCAACCTGGCATAGGGAATCCCTAGACTTGTTCTCTTTGGATCTCCCTCTGCCAGGTGAGTAGCTACCTTGATATTGTCAGTATATATTCTAATACACTTTGGATCTCCCTCTGCCAGCTGTGTGACTGAGCCACAGCCTCTAGAGCTTGCCCTTACATTTCAGATGCTCAGGGTCAGTAGCAGTAACCAGGAAGCTCTCCTTGACCCAGCATAGAGCCATCAAAACCATCATAGGTGCACTCAACACCATTGCAGGAAACAGGAAACGTTCTTGAGGCACACATCAACCTCCTGCCTGCAGACCTCTTGTTTCAGTGATAGGCTTCTATTCAGGCTGAGTGCATCAAAGAACATTATGAGCTTACCAACATTCAACATACTAGAGACTCTAGTGATCTTCTTGGACTCAGGATATCTCTGGTATCAACTTTAAAGATTTAGGAGGCTCAGGACTCATAGCGCTAAAACCCTGATTACTTCCAAAAGGGGTTAGCATTAGGCACTGCCATTTGACAAGGCATCTCAATTAGAAGTCTAAAGAATCAATGATGACAGCACAGGATATACTCAAGCCTGACATTTTAACTTATCAGAAATTGATACAATGTTCAGTGCTGACATTAGCACTTATGGCATCTGTTGAGGATTTTCTGACCATACCCTGAAGAAGCCTGGCCAATTGGAATCATACTAAAAAGTGAGCAGACACATACAATTTTAAGTCAGTTTAGAGTTGCCATGGTCAATGGGCTATAACACTATTGGTTGCCATCATTTATATGCTGCTAGTTGCTGTTGACAGGTTGCTATTAGCTGGAACCATAAGAAGAGGTGCTAATTGGTAGCACCATGAATGGACTCATTTTAGAAATACAGTAGTGCATAATATACAAGCTAGCTACTTCACATATATATAACAATGAATCATAACTCTTTGAGCACACAGTTACACTCAGCATTTAAATCGCACTAGCTTGTCCTGACTTTGTTATTAAGTTGGGTGCTAGCTTTGCCTTTATTGTTTTCATTGTTTACAGTGCCACCTATAGGCACATTACATTGTGCTATTCTTTCTCTTTTCAATATCTTTGCCTGAACTATGGCACTTACAATTTGCTAAATAGCATCTGAGGCACTATCATCTAGTGTGTTGACTCATTACATTTGCTCAAGCACACTGGGACTCTATTAGGACTCCTCACAACTATGCATGCCAAGTGCTGGAGATGGTGTTGTACTGTGTAATTTCCAGCACATCCAACCACAGTTGGCATCATCACCAAAAGGTTCTAGTTTGGTCTGTGGTGTGCCTATCCTTACTTTCCTCCTCTCACCCACTTCATGGACCTGTATGCATGGCTGCAAGATGCTGCATACAGTGCCATTGCTCACCTCTTCACAGCCTCTTCTCCTTTACAAATATTAACCCTAACTCAATTGACATAGTTCAGCCCACATGATGTCCACCAAGCTACAAGCCATTATTCATCATTCATACCTGCCAGGCTGACCTCATTGCTACCAATGTCCTCTGGAAGAGATGCTGGAAGAGATCACTCTGCTACTCCTCTATCTGCAAACTTGACAAGTTCCTCCTCTCTAAGAACTACTTCAAGCTTGTCAAGCCCCTCAATCAATGCTAGTCAGCCATCCTAATGCAACTCTGCAGTGGCCACCTCCCACTCAACCTGCATCTCTTCCACATACAAAGAGCTGAATCTCTGTCATGCCCTCACTGCTGAGGCCTTACTGTAGAGAGTATCAAACACTACTTGCTGGAATGCCCCCAGTACCTGTACAAGCAGCATGTCCATCTCCTCCAGCCACTCAAATGCAAAGCTGAGTCCATCTCCTTCCTGCTGTCTTCTCCATCTGCCCTGAACCACCTGCTCAGATACGTTGACATGACTAAATGCTTCTGCAGCTCCCCCAGTTGCCCACAGCATTGTCTGTGCCCTCTCATGGCACTGGCCAACTCTCCAATACTAAATGCTCCCCCACTTCTAGCCACACACAATGAGCACACTTATATCTACTTTACTTGCTCCAACTAACTATTACAGATTTGACTAATAACAGCATCCAGCAACCTTCCTTACCAACCTATCCTCTAGGTAGGGACACCAGCTCTGTCACTTGGCCCAACCCTGCTTGCCTAGCAAGCTTTGTCATAACACCCACCTGCCTTGTTACCAAGCCATAAACCACATTTAGGTATTAACAGAGGAGAACAATCTAAAACAATGCTGGGATGCACCAGCCCATTCTTTCTCCGTGTATGCAGGAGAATGTGGTATTTTGCTGCTCTCATAGTAGTAGTATCCTGTCCATAGTACTGTACAACATAGGTGCCAGGCATCTCATGCATGTTATTTGATAAAAAAAATTGATAGACAAAGGCTTGGTGATTTTCAGGGAGTGAATTGCTTAGGCTGGAGTTTGTTGAGAAACCTCTGCTTTCCAGAATATTATTGAAAGCATTCAATATAATAATATCTCAATTTTGTCATTAAGTCAGTATGAATTGGAAGTGATATTCTACACTATCAAGCCCTAGAACTATCAGTACTATACTGCCTCTCAGTTGCTGTCCCTCAAGTTTTCTAACTTGACTCATGAGGATGTTGGTGAACATATATCCACTGAGTCCTCATGCTTTTTCATCCTTTGCTGGCATTTCCCTGGAGGCCTTTTGCCTTGATTGTCTGGAGTGGCTATTGACTTATTATTCATCTTGGAGGCTTGATATTCCTCCTCACTCATCATCACCACCTTGTAGTCTGGGCTTAGCCCAGGCATAGTACTTTCTCAACCACCACCTCCACTATCAGTGCTTTCCACCAACCAAGTCATAGAGAGTTCTTATGCTTCTCCATAGTGTGGTGATGTCAAAGACAATTATCAGTATTATCTACCATAGCACATTCTGCTGGGATAACTTTCCTATTTACCAGCACTTGACAGTGCTCAAAGTCTAACATGGCTTTTTTACACTGCATGAAGTGTTCTCAATATAATATCATGGAGATCAAAGTTTGCTATATCCAGATATTCCTGGCTACATGAGCCAGGTGTTTGGACAGTTACATTTGTCTCATACTGCACCATAGCATGGCTTCCTATAGTGCCCAATTGCAAAGCCAATGGAGTGTCTAACTCCTATACAGAAATTCCATATATATAGGCAAACTGGGGAGTAATACTCAAGGTAGTACTTCCAGAGTCTTAGAGAGTCCAGGCTTTGTGGCTATTTATGTGCACATACAAGACCAAACACTTCTTATCTGCACATTTCAATGTAGGGCACTATAATATGCTCTCTGCTTGACAAAGAGTAACTTTCTTTATTTGTACAACATTATTCTTATTGTGGTCATTCAAAGATGGCCAATCCATCATTGCTGTCAGGCACTCAGAGTCGCTGTTGCAATTGTAGTACTTGTTTTTTAAAGGTGTTGTTGAATATGTCTACTTCAACATACTCCTCTCTCTCTATGACCATACTCTTGGGTTCTGCACCTGATGCCTCCTCAGGAGGCTCCTAGTTGTCACTAGGATGCTTAGCCTCAGAATTGGCAGAAATATCTCCATCACTCCCACTTGTTGCTACAGTATGTATAGCACATATGTGGGCTTGGAGTATATACTCCTTCCTTTGGGCTCCCACCCATGTAGAGCAGCTGGTAGCATAATGGCCTGGTTGGCCACATGCAAAACATGTTCCTGTCTGACCAGATAGGTTGGCTGACTTGAATTCCAGCCTGGTTTAGGATGTTCTCTTTCTGGAGCCCACTCTGATTGTGGGCAGCTGTGCCCTTGATTTCTAGCTGGGGCTCAGCATACCACAAACTGCATGCTGAAGTTGTGGTCTATGTTAGCCCTTTTGGCCAGAAAGGTCCCTATGTGCTGACCTCATGGAGATGTCATATCAGGTGTAGGTTGCCTGCTTCCTCTCTTATGGCTACTAAATGTTCATAGTGGTTAGCAGTCTTAAGAGACTGCTCATATCTTATGGCATATGCTACAAACTCCTTGACATCATTTACTTCTGGAGACAACCCATTCTCACAAATCAGATAGCAGCACATGTCTGCTAGAATACTGTCCAAGAACATTTTGAGCATAGTGTACTCATCTGGGTATACTGCCATGTTCTGGGCATGGTCATTAAGGATATTGTAGAACTCTTGCATATCCAGCTTCTCAGTGTACTTTGCAGACTGAAAGTCCCACCTTGCATCTTGCAACATTGAGGGATGTACAAATTGATTGTACAGTCCTGTGAGGACTCCCTTAAATGTCCAGTCATACTGGATCTGGTTGACATGCAATGCTGCTTGTCAAAACCAACTTATGGACTCTCTGACTAAGAACTCAGGCAGAACAAAAATTTGTTCTTATTCCATATGGTCTTTACTGTATAGGCACATGACAAGGTGGGTGCACATGTCCATTGCCTAGTCCTCCAAGTCACTGAACTTGGATGCACCAGAGTAGGCTTAAATATGCCTACTGTCTGCTTTATGCAGCTTCACTCCATCTGGTGACTGTAAGGTTACTTCCAAGGTATCATTAACTACTCAATAAAGGTGGTTGTGCATGGCTTTGCAATGCATGCATATGGCCTCTTGCTGGCCTGGGGATCTAGTTGCTAGATCAGCAGCTTGAGGAAGTAATTTCCCTTGTCCACTCTGTAGTGGATATTCTGAGCCTCCATGACTGAGAGCATAATTGTCTTCTTCTCAGAGAGTTGATCTAGGATGTTTGTCCTGGCATCTACCAGAGACATCATGTCTTCTCAATCAAGGAAGTCTCCTCAATCATGATTGTTGCACTGTCCTGGTTCTGAAGAAGATTGATTCTCCTGGCCCTGCATTACAAATTGACAGTGCATCTTATCAATGGGCTTGGTGCCTTCAAATACAATGTCCTGATTGTCAATAAAAGATTGTCCCTTAGTCCTGAGATTGCCATTGCGCATCTGTTGATACATAACTCAGTTGCTTAATATTTCTGTTATTGGCACATGCAGCATTATAGATGCCTCACTTTCCACCTTGCAAGCTATACTGGTTTGTTTATCCAGACCTAAAGTATCTGTTCTAGAGTCTTGGTTATGCATGTAAGGGAGCTCCTCATGCCACCCTTGTCCTGCTAGAATATGAAATATACTCACTGGATTTGCCTTGGGCACTTCCTGCACCCACACTAGTGCTTTCACTAGCTCAACTCCAACATCTTAATTATAATGTGCCAAGCATTCCTTGAACATGTGGCTCCAGAAGGTCAATACCCCCAATTTCTTTGCAGCCTTATGCTGCAAATGCATCTAGAGTTTCAATGAAAGAACTCTCACTATTAAATCAGTGTATTTAGTACTGAATATAGTGGGCACTTTGTGCTCTTACTGTTTAAGTGCTACTATATGTGCTGAAGCACTCAAGTCACACCTGGGTAGTGTATTTCATCACCTCTGGATGCAAGTCTCAGAACACTTGCAAGTGCATGGTGTAAGTGGTTTTCAACTGCTGTTCCTCTGCTCTGGCATCATTGTCCATAGAAAACTCAGGGGCCTCCTGTAAGAAGTTATCATCTTCTTTGTCCTCGTCTAAGGCAGAAGTGCATGGGAAGTGATTTTCTGCAGTTTCTGCTTTGTAGTTTGCAGCCTCCTCCAGAACCTCCTCTATGTGGGCTTCTGCTATTCTGGTAGGCATTGAGCCTGCTGTGGCCCATCTGGCCCCAGTATTCTAGTTTGGGAGCATATATTCCCCAGCCTGTACCAATGAGTCAGTGACTTCTGAGGCATCTAGGATGCCTGTCGACTGCTTAGCCTCATTAGAGAGCCCTTTGAAAGCCAGCCAGCTAAACCATCGAGGTCTTCCTGGCAGCTGCATAACTGAGGGAGTTAGTCCTCCTGGCATTTTATTCTGCAGCTATTGCTGGCCCTCATGATGCAAGCTCTCAGCTCTCTGAGCCTCATTTTCATTCCTGGACAAGTCAGTGCTCCAATCTTGATTTCAAGTCTTGGGCCTTGTCTGGCCTATAATAGATGCTTGCACATCCTGTGTATCTACTGAGTCACTCCATAGATCGTGAGTATTGCACCCACTATGTCAGAGGACTCCTCATTTCTTTCTTCTTTCACTCCTTATTTCTTCTGCTCTCCTTTCATTCATTCTCTTATTTCTTCTGACATTATTTCATTTTACTATTTCTATTCTTTCAACACTATCTGTTAGTACTATTCTTAGCCCTTGAGATGCTCTGGTTCTTTAGCTACCATTCAGACAAGTGTGGGCTCCTCAGCATTGCTTCTAGACTATTTATATAAGCCAGAGTTTGCCAGAGTTTGCCTTTTATTTGTGCAATTGTTTGTGTAGGCAATTTTTGAGTTTTTAAGGTTTTGTTGTACTATACAGTTGTTTCCCATGCTTCAGAGGCCCCAGAAGCATCCAACCTGGCATAGAGCTAGACTTGTTTTCTTTAGATCTCTCTCTGC